>PGTU02007837.1:0-12240 GCA_002896215.2 Cicer echinospermum
CCATTTTGAAAGTGATCTCTTATAAAGTGATGTCTTACTTCAATGTGTTTGGTCTTGGAGTGCATTACTGGATTCTTGGTTTATACTTATTGCACTTGTGTTATCACACAAGATAGGTACTGTTCCCAAATCAACACCAAAGTCCAATAAGTTGTTGTTTCATCCAAAGTATCTGAGCACAACAGCTCCCAGCTGCAATATATTCAGCTTCAGCAGTTGATAAAGCAATGCTTGTCTGTTTCTTACTAAACCATGACACAAGAGAGTTTCCAAGTAAATGACAAGTTTCCTGAGGTACTTTTCCTGTCGAGTTTACATCCGGCAAAGTCTGAATCTGAGTAACCAACTAGGTACAGGTTGATCCCTTCGGATACCACAAGCCTAAACTCTTAGTTTCCTACTAGATATCTGAAAATTCTCTTAACTGCACTGAGGTGAGATTCCTTGGATTTGATTGATACTTGCACACATACAAACACTGAACATGATGTCTGGTCGGCTTGCTGTAAGATAGAGCAAAGATCCTATCATACCCGAAACCTAGTAACATCTACAGGTTTACCTTTCTCATCTCGGTCTAAGTAATTTCCTTGACTCATGGGTGTATCAATGGATTTAAGATTTTCAAAGTTAAATTTCTTTATTAAATCAGAACAGTATTTAGATTGACTAATGAAAATGCCTTGCTTGCTTTGGTTAATTTGAAATCCCAAGAAATATGACAGTTCACCCATCATTAACATTTCAAATTTACCTTTCATCAAATTTTCAAATTCTTTGCACAGTTTATTATTTCTAGATCCAAATATTATGTCATCAACATATACTTGGACAAGCAAGATATCATTTCCAGTAGTTTTTGTGAAAAGGTCTTGTCAACATTTCCTCTTAAAAAGTTTTGTTGAATAAGGAAATTGCTGAGCTTCTCATACCAAGCTCTGGAGCTTGTTTTAACCCATAGAGGGCCTTTGAGAGCTTATACACATGATTAGGAAAATCAGGATTTTCAAAACCAGGTGTTTGGCTAACAAAAAACTTCCTCTTGAAGGTCACCATTGAGAAAGGCACTTTTCACGTCCATTTGATAAAGATTAAAGTCCATTATACAAGCATAAGCCAATAAAATCTTATGGCTTCTAATCTAGCTATCGGGGCATAGGTTTCATCAAAATCTATTCCCTCCTCTTGACTATAACCCATGGCTACTAGTCTAGCTTTGTTCCTTGTTATCACACCATTCTCATCCAACTTGTTTCTGAACACCCATCTGGCTCCTATGACATGCTTACCCTCTGGCCTAGGTACTAAACTCCACACCTTGTTTCTCTCAAACTGGTTTAACTCCTCTTGCATAGCAAGTATCCACTCACTATCTAACAGGGCTTCCTTAATGTTCTTAGGTTCAATCTGAGATACAAAGGCTGTAAAGTTACAAAACTGACTAAGGTTTCTCCTAGTTGCAACACCTTTAGAGATATCGCCTATAATGTTGTCTAAAGGGTGGTTTCTGTTGAACTTCCATTCCTTAGGTAACTCACTGGTTTCTATAGGTTCTACAAGGTCTGATCTAGTTGGAGGGTCAGCTATAGGTTGTTCTAGTGGTTCAGACTCTACAACTTCGTCCAAAAAGTCATCAACCTTAGAAGGAGTTTTGTTCAAGTTTTTCTGTAAATAATTCATCAAACTTTACATGAACTAACTCTTCTATGGTCTTTTGTTCTTTTGTTGTAGATTCTATAGGCCTTACTAGTTTGGGAATATCCTAGAAAGATACCTTCATCTGCCTTAGGTCAAACTTTCCTAGGTGTTTTTTGCCATTGTTCAACACAAAAGCACTTACAACCAAAGATTCTAAAGTAGGAAAGGTTTGGTTTTCTACCCTTGTAAGCTCATAGGGTGTTTTCCTAAGCAGGGGCCTAATGAGAACTCTATTGAAAACATGAGTGGCTGTACTAATAGCATCTGCCCAAAAGTACTTAGGTAGGTTGGAGTCCTTAAGCATGGTCCTAGCTAACTCTTCTAAGGATCTATTTTTCCTCTCCACTACCCCATTCTGCTGTGGTGTCCTAGGGGCAGAATATATGTGGTTGATTCCATGTTGTTCACAATAAGTTTGAAAAGAATCATTTTGGAATTCACCTCGATGATCACTTTTAATTGATACAATTTTCTGATCATTCTCATTTTGAACTAAAGCAGCAAATTTCTTAAAAGTTGAGAATGTATCACTCTTATGAGCCAGAAAATATGTCCATGTGAACCTTGAGTAGTCATCAACCAACACATATCCATAAAGGTTACCACCAAAACTCTTAACTTGGGCAGGTCCAAAAAGGTCCATGTGTACTAACTGCAAAACTCTATTTGTTCTAACCTTATCTATAGAGGGAAATGGATTCTTAACTAGTTTGCTTTTCTCACATGAGTCACACAGTCTATCCTTAGTAAACCTCTTATTAGGGAGACCTAAGACTAGCTGTTTGCTAACAAGTCTATTCAAATGATCTATATGAATATGTGCTATACGTTTATGCCATAGCCAAGTCTCATATGAATTAGATAACAAGCAACATATAGTACTTGGTAAAGAATTGAAATCTAACATGTAAATGTTATTAATTCTGTCACCAACTAGCTTTATGTGTTTGTCATCTTTATGCTCAATAATGCAAGATTGTGATCAAAAACTTACTTGAAAACCTTTATCACATAGCTGGCTTATACTCAGCAAGTTGTGTTTTAATCCTTCAACATATAACACATTTTTGATTACTGCAGTTGACTCATTGCCTATGTCACCAATTCCAATAATCCTTCCTCTATTGTTGTCACCATATTTGACAAAACCTCCTTCTTTTAATGTCAAGGACAAGAATTTGGATTTGTCACCTGTCATGTGCTTTGAGCATCCGTTATCTAAATACCATGAATGCTTAGTGGATGTCAAGCACACCTGCAACATACAATCAGAATTTTGTTTTAGGTCCCCAATTTAAATTGGGTCCTGGATGGTTAGTGTCAAACACAGATTTTCTTTGCTATCCAAACTTGCTTCCATCCTCTATTGGCTAATTTTTTAAATTTGCAATTTGACACAAAATGTCCCTTTCTGCAACAGAAATGACATTTGCCATCAAAGGATGAATGTTTGTTTGGTTTAGTAAAGATGTCATACATACTCTTAGCAATAGCAGATTTTTGACCATGTTTGACATTTCTGGTTTGCATATAACCAATACCATATCTATTTTTATTTCTTTTAACATGCATATTTGGTGTATATCCTAAACCAGATTTTTCATGAACATGTCTTTGATTGCTAAGTGTGACATTCAGTTTATCTTTACTATTAGCAAACTTCAATAAATCAGATTTTAATGATGCAACATTATTCTCAAGTTCAATGCATTTTGCAGATTTGTCATGTGAATCATTTTTCAGTTGTTCACATAAATTTTCAATTTCTTTATGGTCATTTTTCATTTGTTCAAGCATTTTCTTTGTGCTTAACAACTGTTTTATGGAATTCACATAATCATCATGCAGCTCATTGAAAGCTTCTTGTAGCTCATCATAGGTTGGATTAGATTGTGAACTAACCTCATTTTCTGATTCTGAGTCGGTATTTTCCATGAGACACATATTCGCTTCTTCTTCATCCGAAGAGGCAGACGATTCTTCGTTGTCGTTCCATGCAATATAAGCTTTTCTGGTTTTGGTGACTGGTTCCTTGCCTTTTGGTTTTGTAGCTCTATTTTTGTTCTGCAATTTGTAGCATTCTGACTTTTTGTGACCAGTTTTACCACATTCATAACATGTGATTGTCTTGCTGTCACTAGTCTTAGAGCTTGATGGTTTTCTGAATTTGTTATCTTTCTTCTTCAGAAATTTCTTAAATTTCTTGACAAGCAAACCAATCTCATGCTCTTCATCAGTCTCACTGCTTGATTCATCTGAGCAACTTTCTTGTTCAGTTTTTGATTGATGCGTTTGGGCTTTCAAAGATAGTCCTTTCTTTTTCCTGCTTTCTAGTTCTGACTCGTCTAGTCGATGCAACTCCATTTCGTGCTCCCTGAGTTTTCCAAATAGTGTTGCTGTGGTCATTTTTGCCAGATCTTTAGATTCAGCAATAGCAGTTATTTTGGGCTGCCATTCTCTGGTTAGACACCTCATGATCTTTCCGATCTGCTGTTCATTCTCCACCTGTTTTGCCAGGGCATGAAGGTTGTTTATAACATGTGTAAACCTCGTCTGTAGATCACTTATAGATTCATCTTTCTTCATGCTGAACAATTCGTATTCGTGCATAAGTGTATTTACGCGAGCTCTTTTCATATATGTGGTTCCTTCATGTGTTTCTTGAAGAATGTCCCACATTTCCTTTGCTGATTTACAGTTTGATACCCTAAAGAATTCTTCTGCACACAAAGCAGATGTTATAATGTTCTTAGCTTTAGCATTATAACCTACCTTCTTTTTATCGTCCTCAGACCATTCTGCTCTGGGCTTGGGGATCATCGAGCCATTTGTTCCTGCGATCTTGGGAATGTATGGGCCATTTTCAACAGCGTCAAGGATGTCTATTCCAATGGCTTCCAGAAATATCAGCATCCTGTGCTTCCAGTACATATAAGTTGTTCCATTGAATGCTGGAGGTCTTGCTAGTGATGCGCCTTCTCCCAGAAAATCAGTTGAGGCCATATTCCTTTTATGAGTTTTACCTCTCGAAAAGTCAGGCTCTGAGGCCAATTGTTGATTATTATGACCTCGAAATAATCAGAATATATCAGTCTTTAATCAAATTAAAGCAATATTACATACACAGTGGAATTATAATGCGGCATACAAGATTAACAATTAAAAGTAAAAAGATAAGGGATAGAATGCACCAAGATTTATCCTGGTTCTGTTGTCAACGAGACAACCTACATCCAGTCCTGACAATCCAACTGGATTTCAGCTTTTTCTCCAATAGAAAGAATTGTGAATTGTTTACAGATTGTCCAGTTTCCTCGAAACCTATCTATCTTTCACAATCTCTTTCCTATTGCTCACCCCTTGATCCTTGTAGTCATTCAGCAGACTGACACAAAATCAAAGTACGGCTCCTTCTTCATGACGCCTCTCACCTAAGAAGATCGTCACATGTTTCTAGCTGGATTTCTAGCAGTCGTTTCTTTACAAAGTATTTATTTCAAACAAAATAAAAGAAGTACAAAAAGAAGTCTTCAATCTTAAACAATGTGTCTTCTCACGAATCTGGTTATTCAATGATGGATTATGAGAACATTGTCTTTTCTCTCAAGAATACTTTTTCAGCTCTCTCAATGATTATGGATAATCTTTTTGGCTTTGATCTGAAAAAGCAATATCAGAATGTTAACAATGTGTTCTTAAGAGTTCTTCAGTATTATGAAGAATATTCAAAATGTTTTTCAAGTGTATACATGTGTTGTATTGTGTTAAAGAGAGAATGATTGAAAATATTCTATATAGTTTTTGAAAAACAACCAATCAATCGATTTACCAATCGATTCATTAAAGTTATAAAACAGGTCTAATCGATTTGTCAATCGATTATCGCGGGTCTTGTTTTTCTTGAATCTTGAAACTACATAAGCCAATCGATTTGCCAATCGATTCTTTTAAAAACTCTTTTCAGTAAATTATGTTAAGACTTATACTAATCGATTTCATAATCGATTGCAGGTGTTTTGTTCAAAGTAAAAAATCACACCAATCGATTACTTAATCGATTTACTAAGTCTCATAATCGATTTACAAATACTCAGAATCGATTTGGCCACAAGCTCAAAGTTCACTGTGATTTCAAAAAGGTTCTTTCAATCGATTTGTCAATCGATTGTGTTCAAGACAGTGACTTAGCTATTTTGATGTTAATCAAAGTGCCAATCGATTTGTTTGTATTTGCCTGAAAAGTTCTTACCAGATGTTCAGTTCAATCGATTTCCCAATCGATTGCAACCAAACTTAACATGATTGAAATTCACACAATAGATTGTCCAATAGATTGTGTTTGTCACAGGTCAAGTTATTTTTCAAATATTATCTAAGCAATCGATTTGCCAATCGATTACCCTAGAAAACGGATTCTCACTGTGACTTGATCAATCGATTTCCCAATCGATTTGTTTCAATCAGTTTTTAATTTGTGATGTGTACAATCGATTTGCCAATCGATTAGCCTGAAAACAGGTTGCCACTGACTTGCGCAATTTTCATTTCTAATTGTGCCAGTCGATTGCCTAATCGATTATACAATCACAAACAGTTATGTTTCCTTACACCCTTGTTATGAAATCGATTTCCCAATCGATTTACTCAGTCAATATTCAACTATGGTTGATTTTGATTTCTTGAGTTCCAAGCAATTTGTTTCAAGTGTGTATGAACAGGATTGATTTGTCAAAATTGTTCCTGCAAATCGAAATTGCTCAATTAAAATGTTAGATTTATCATGCACAAGATCATATGGATGCCAAGATGGTTAACCCTAAGACATTGTATGTTTGTTAATTATATTGGATGCACAAGATTGGTTAAAAACCTAATTGGACAAGAAAATTAGGATGATCCAATGACACAAAGCATTAAGGCAAGATGGTAAAAACCGTAATTGGACAAGAATAAGTCTAGGGAGGACGAAAATGACCTAAATGTTCCAATACATAAACACTTATGCACAAGATTGGTTAAGAACCCATGACAAGCATAAGTCCTATTACTTATTGCTTGCACAAGATTGGTTAAAAACCCTAATTTGGACAAGAATAAGCCAATGACCAAAATGTTAATCCAATGATACAAATGAACTTACTGGATGCACAAGATTGGTTAAAAAACCCTAATTGGACAAGAATAAGCCTTGGGAGGACGAAAATGACCTAAATGTTCAATACACAAATGAACTTAATGACATACAAGAATAATGAACACAAACACACCTATGCATGCACAAGATTGGTTAAAAACCTTAATTGGACAAGAATAAGCATTGGACAAGAATAAGCATTGGGAGGACGAAAATGCACCTAAATGTTTCATACCAATGACACAAACACACTTATAGGATGCACGAAGATTGGTTAACAATCCTAATTGGACAGAATAGCCTAGGGAGGACGAAATGACCAAAATGCTAATCAATGACACAAATGAACTTAATTAGATGCACAAGATTGGGTTAAAAACCTAATTGACAAGAATAAGCCTAGGGAGGACGAAAGTGACCTAAATGTTAATCCATGACAACAAATGAAACTTATTGCCATGCACAAGATTGGTTAAAACACTAATTGGACTAGAATAAGTAATAGGGAGGACGAAAATGACTATGTTGATATCAAGTGACCTCGCATACAGAAATTAATCAGTTTTCGTTACCAAAATTAATGCAGCATCAAGTGCACTGCGGAATTAAATGTTTGAGGCTTGCAAAGTTAGCAATATAGAAAATTAAAGAGAGAGAGTTAGAGAAGAAGACACAGAATTATCCTGGTTCGGTTGTCAATGACAACCTACGTCCAGTCCTGAAAATCCAATCGGATTTCAGATTTTCTTTCCTTCAAATAGAAAGAATCAATTACAAAGATTTTCCAGTTTCCTCCCTGAAACTATATCAACTCTATTATGTCTTTCCTATTGAATACCCCTCTGATCCTTGTAGACACTCAGCAGCCTATCACAGAATCAAAGTAACGACTCTTTCTTGTTGAGCCCTCTCAACCAAGAAAGTAGCCACCAGTTTCAAGCTGGCTTTTCTTGCGTCCTATTCTTTCAAAAAAGATTTATTACAGAATGAATAAAAGATGTAAAACATAAAGAGTCTCAATCTTTGATGATGTTGCTCCTCACGAATACTGTATACTCAAGGATTGTTCATGAGCACATTATCATTTCTCTAGATTGTCAACAAAACGTATTGAAATCTGTAATCACAATTATGAAGTTGTTAGTTTGTTGTTATGAACAGTTAAGAGCATTAATGAGAAATTATGAAAGTTATGAATTGTTATGTGAATAGATTGAAAGACAGTTTATATAGTTTCTGAAAACCAACTACGAAATCGATTTCCCAATCGATTTTGTAAGTTATAAAAAAGTGCTAAATCGATTTGCCAATCGATTATCGCGAGTCTTGTTTTTCTTTAATCTTGAAACTATACAAGCTAATCGATTTACCAATCGATTCTTTAAAAAGCAACACTTTTCAGTAGAACATGTCCAGACTTGTATAAATCGATTTCCTAATCGATTTCTGGGAAACTGTTTCAATAAAAGTAATTTTCAATCGATTATATCGAAATCTTCTCAGAGTCGATGTATAAACAACAGAGTCGATTTGGTCACAATCTCAGAGTTCACTGTGTTTTCAAAAAGTTTATTTAATCGATTTGCCAATCGATTGTGTTCAAAACAGTGGCTCAGTTTTTTGATGCCAATCGATTTGTCAATCGATTGGATTCAAAATAGTGACTCAGTTATTTGATATTCAATCGATTTGCCGACGATTGGATTCAAAAACAGTGACTCAAGTACTTTTAATGTCAATCGATTTGCCAATCGATTTAATTCAAAACAGTGACTTCAGTTTTATTTCAATCGATTTGTCAATCGACTTGTCAATCGCTTTCCGGTAGCATGTTCCTGAAAAGTTCTTACCTGGTGTCTTAGTTCAATCATTTCACAAATCGATTGCAACCAAACTATATCAGAATTGAAAATCTCAACAATAGATTGTCCAATCGATTGTATTTGTCACAGGTGAGGTCATTTTTCAAATGATACTTTGTCAATCGATTTGCCAATCGACTATTCCCTCAGCACTGGAGTGGCTACTGTGACTTATCCAATCGATTTACCAATCGATTGTGTTACCATCAAGTTTAATTGTGAAATGTTCAATCGATTGTCCAATCAGATTACTCTCCAAATCAGAGTGCTACTGACTTGTGCAGTTTCATTCTTTTAATTAAGCTAAATCGATTGCCTAATCGATTTCACATTTACAAACACTTAAGATTTCCTTACACCTTGTTATGAAATCGATTTCCCAATCGATTTACATAGTCAGAATTCAACTTTGTTGATTTCTTGTGTTCCAAGCAATTTGATCCAAGTGTGTAGGATTGGATTATGGTTCCTGAAATCTTGCTCAATTAAACTGTTAGATTTATCATGTATTGTATGAACATTGTTGAATTATTAATTATGTCAAAATTAGGAATCAAAGGATCAAAATCCAACAATCTCCCCCTTTTTGGCATAATTGACAATTCATACAATTGTAACTTGAGCATTTTCAGACATATTATTTAACTTCATTTAATAGCATCATAAATTATTGTTGTTAGATCAGATCAGAGATCAGAGCATATCAGATCAGATCATATGAGCAGATCATATCAATACAACATATATTAATTAACAAGTGTCAGAGCATATATTTAAAATATCAAGAAAAAAATATCAGAACATTATAAGCATCAAGTTAATAATTTTTCTCCCCCTTTGTCAGTTAAGGCAAAAAGGCAGAAAATAATTCCTCCCCCTATGTTAAAGAACATAAGCATTGGGGTTGAAACCATTTAACTTGTGTATCAGAGTAAAAAAAAATCAAAACAATCATAGCAATTTATGAACATATCAAATGAATTCATAGAGATGGAATAACTGTCATATGCATAAACAAAATCACAAGAATACATCAAGACATGGCAAACAGCACACAGATCCTAAAACCTAATCTCCTAATCTAGGCTGGTCCTCACTATTATCTAAGAAGGGTTGAGACCGCTGTATTACCCTCAGCAGGTGTCTCCTCTTCGTGAGTCTCAGGTTAACTAGGGGATCTGGGTTTGGTTCCTCAGCTGCTTGGCGACCAATGTCTGCAATGTCTTCAACGACAACTTGATACCTAAGTGAGTCTGAATCGCAGCCACATCCTGAGCAACCGTGTTCAAGGATGTTTGTAGAGTCTTCAACGATCTTCCAAACTGGACTGTGATTCGATCACCTTGGCATTGTGTGCCATATTGAGCTTCAATAATTCCAAAATCTTAACAACAAAAGCAGAGTAGCAAGGGACAGTTTCAGTTGAGGCGAGTGGAGGTGAGGCTGTGCTGGATTTCATGCAGGCTGTGATCTTATCCAAATTCCTTGCACCTTTTCAATTGCATCTGATTCACAATTGATTCTCAAAAAATCAGGGGTCTGACAGATTCTTCATATTACCAAAGAAACCCTGAAGCGTTGAGAATCTTGTGATCAGTGCGGATAAGTAGCATGAGCTAGTCTCGCGATGCTTCCAACATGTGCCTGAGCACTACCAAGTCCAGCTCATCCTTAATTCCTTAGATAATCCCCATAGCAGTAGTATGTCCAACTTCTGGACCTACTGCGTGATTCCTGATTTGGCACTAACATACGAGTCAAAGCATACATCAACATTCTATGTTGGACCTTCATTTGACCAATGGCAGTGAAACCGATTCAACGAACCCATCGACCATCAGGTCTTTAACTGCTGTGTGTCTATCCATAGACTCTTCCCAACCTTGGTCAGCAGTGTCTGCTTCTGAACTTCCATCAAGGACTTGCCGTAAAAAAGGCAATCCTGATAAGGTAGAGAAATCGTCGAAAGACATAGCAATCTTTCTTCCCTTTGACTTGAGCAGTGAAACCTTCTTCAGTTAGCTTGAAAGATGAGTAGAATTCCCTGATCAGCCTAGGGTAACAGTCAAGTGTAGACGAAAGAAAGTTCTCAAGTCCATGGAATCTGAGGTGATCCTGAAAAGTGAACTCGACATTATCAAAATAAGGAAATCCATTGTCCTTGCTTCATGATTTTTCTTTTACGAAATCACTGATATGGAGGATTGAGGTTCCTTTTCTTTTGGTGCAGGACCTTCTTTGCAGGGGTGAAGAAATGGGTTTCTTCTTTCGCTTTTGAGTAATCTCCTTCATTGCATCAGCCAGTAATTTCTCAGTGGGAGGTTCCTTACGTTTCTTGATCTTATCTTGAATAGGAGCAGGAGCCTTTCCCTTGTCTTTAGCAAGAATCTTGTGAGTTGGAATCGAACTCTCTTTGTTAGAGTTGGTGGGGGTGAAGGAGTTTCACTTGTTGAAGATGAAGAGGTGAAGGTGTATGTGGCTGGGTTTGTTTCACACGAGCCATGATCGCAAAACAAAAAAGGATTGACTGTAGGTAGAGTGTAGATAGAATGAACAAACTGATGAAGATGCAGAAAAGTGAAGCAGATAGAGTGAAAAACTGAAAAAATCTGGAAAAAATCTGGAAAAATCTGAGAAACTGATGAAGAAATCGATTTTGTCCTTTACCTTTTTATACTTTTACCCTTGTCAATCGATTTCCAAATCGATTGGGTTACCGTTACTCCGAATCCTTAATCGATTGAGTAATTATGATGTCCAACGGCTAGTAAAAAAGTTCGCAACGGTCATAAACCAAATCGATTTCCAAATCGATTTTCCGTTTTACTTAATCGATGTCCAAATCGATTTGTCCCAAATGTCAAATACTGAACACTGAATCAATCGATTTCCAAATCGATGCTCGGGATTTTTACAAAATATTTTCCAAAAAATCTGAAGTCTGGGGCTAAACCAAATCGATTTCCAAATCGATTTATAAACAGTTTTCATCAGTAATCGATTTCCAACTCGATTTATCTGAAAAAACTTTTCACTGATAAATACCAGAATAAGAAAACTTATATTTCACTAGGATCAATGATCCCTAGTTCATCCTTATGTTCAAAAAGCTTTCTTTTGGTAATGCTTTCGTGAAGATATCTGCTAGCTGTTCTGTAGTGTTCACATATTCAAGTTTGATGACTCCATTCTGAAATTGGTCTCTTATGAAGTGGTGCTTACCTCATATGTTTTGTCCTGAATCATTACTGGTTCTTTGTTATGCTGATAGCACTTGTGTTATCCACACATAATTGCACTGTCCAAATCACACCAAGTCCATTAAATGCTATTTCATCCACAGAATTTGAGCACAACAGCTCCCAGCTGCTATGTATTCAGCTTCTGCAGTAGACAATGCAATACTTGTTTGCTTCTGCAAACCAGGACACTAGAGATTACCAAGCAGATGACAAGTTCCTGAAGTACTCTTTTCTGTCAAGTTTACAACCAGCAAAGTCTGAGTCTGAATAACCAACCAAAGTACATGTTGAACCTTTTGGATAC
>PGTU02007841.1:0-12397 GCA_002896215.2 Cicer echinospermum
GGAGAACGAAAATTACCTAAATGTTCATCCAATGACACTAACAAACCTATGGATGCACAATATTGGTAAAAACCTTAATTGGAAAAGAATAAGCCTAGGGAGGACGAAAATGACCTAAATGTTCATCAAATGACACAAAGAAACCTATTGCATGCAAAAATTGGTTAAAAACCCTAATTGGACACGAACCTAACCCTAGGGATGACGAAATGACCTAAATGTTAATCCGATGACACAATGAACTTATTGGAGCACAAGATTGGTTACAAACCGTAATTGGACAACATAAGCCTCGAGGATAAAATGATCTAATTTCATCCATGACACAGAACACACCTATTGGATGCACAAGATTGAGAAAATTGACAATAAAGCCTAGGGAGGACGAAAATGACCAATGAATTTTATTCCCACAAACACACCTATTCGATGCACAAGATTGATTAAAAAACCCTAATTGGACAAGAATAAGCCTCGGGAGGACGAAAATGACCTAAATGTTCATCCAATGAACAAACAAACCTATTGGATGCACAAAATTTGTTAAAAACCCTAATTGGACAAGAATAAGCCTAGGGATGAAATGACCTAAAAATGACCTAAATGTTGGAAGCACCGATGACACAAATGACCCTATTTGATGCACAAGATTGGTTGAAAAAACCCTAATTGGACAAGAATAAGCCTAGGGAGGACAAGAATGACCTAAATGTTCATCGAATGACACAAACACACCTATTGGATGCACAAGATTGATGAAAAACCCTAATTGGACAAGAATAAGCCTAGGAGGACGGAAATGACCTAAATTGTAATCCTATGACACAAAACAAACTATTGGATACACAAGATTTTTTAAAAACCCTAATTGGACAAGAATAAGCCTATGGAGGAAGAAAATGACCTAAATGTTCATCCAATGACACAAACACACCTATTGAAGCACAAGATTGATTAAAAACACTAATTGGACAAGAATAAGCCTAGGGAGGACGAAAATGACCTAAATGTTCATCCAATGACACAAATACACCTATTCGATGCACAAGATTGATTAAAAACCCTAATTGGACAAGAATAAGCCTAGGGAGGACGAAAATGACCTAAATGTTCATCCAATGACACAAACAAACCTATTAGGATGCACAAGATTGGTTAAAAACCTTAATTGGAAAAGAATAAGCCTAGGGAGGACGAAAATGACCTAAATGTTCATCCAATGACACAAACACACCTATTGGATGCACAAGATTGATTAAAAACCCTAATTGGACAAGAATAAGCCTAGGGATGACGAAAATGACCTAAATGTTCATCCAATGACACAAACACACCTATTGGATGCACAAGATTGATTAAAAACCCTAATTGGACAAGAATAAGCCTAGGGAGGACGAAAATGACCTAAATGTTCATCCAATGACACAAACACACCTATTGAATCACAAGATTGAATAAAAACCCTAATTTACAAGAATAAGCCTTGGTAGGACGAAAATGACCTAAATGTTCATTCAATGACACAAACAAACCTATTGGATGCACAAATTGGTTAAAAACCCTAATTGGACAAGAATAAGCCTAGGGATGACGAAAATGACCTAAATGTTCATCCAATGACACAAACAAACCTATTGGATGCACAAAATTTGTTAAAACCCTAATTGGACAAGAATAAGCCTAGGGATAACGAAAAAATGACCTAAATGTTAATCCAATGACACAAATGAACTTATTGGATGCACAAGATTGGTTAAAAACCCTAATTGGACAAGAATAAGCTTATGGAGGACGAAAATGACTTAAATGATCATCCAATGACACAAACACACCTATTCGTTGCACAAGATTGTTTAAAAACCCTAATTGGACAAGAATAAGCCTAAGGAGGACGGAAATGACCTAAATTGTCATCCTAAGACACAAACACAACTATTGGATACACAAGATTGGTTAAAAACCCTAATTGGACAACAATAAGCCTAGGGAGGATGAAAATGATCTAAATGTTCATCCAATGACACAAACACACACCTATTGGATGCACAAGATTGATTAAAAAACCCTAATTGGACCATAAGAAGCCTAGAAAGGACGAAAAAGAAGTAACTGTTTAATCCAATGACACAAACACACCTATTCGATGCACAAGATTGATTAAAAAACCCTAATTAAACTAGAATAAAGCTTTGGGAGGACGAAACATGACCTAAATGTTCATCCAATGACACAAACAAACCTATTGGATGCACAAAATTTGTTAAAAACCCTAATTGGACAAGAATAAGCCTAGGAATGACGAAAATGACCTAAAGTTTATCCAATGACACAAACACACCTATTGTATGCACAAGATTGATTAAAAACCCTGATTAGACAAGAATAAGCCTTGGGAGGACGAAAATGACACAAATGTTCATCCAATGACACAAACAAACCTATTGGATGCACAAGATTTGTTAAAAACCTTAATTGGAAAAGAATAAAGCTTAGGGAGGACGAAAATGACCTAAATGTTAATCCAATGACACAAATGAACTTATTGGATGCACAAGATTGGTTAAAAACCCTAATTGGACAAGAATAAGCCTTGGGAGGACGAATTGACCTAAATGTTCATCCAATGACACAAACATACCTTTTGGATGCACAAGATTGATTAAAAACCCTAATTGGACAAGAATAAGCCTTGGGAGGACAAAAATGACCTAAATTGTCATCCTATGACACAAACACAACTATTGGATACACAAGATTCGTTAAAAACCATAATTGGACAAGATTAAGCCTATGGCGGAAGAAAATGACCTAAATGTTCATCATATGCCACAAACACACCTATTGGATGCACACGATTGATTGTAAATCCTAATTGGACAAGAATAAGCCTCGGGAGGACGAAAATGACCGAAATGTTCATCCAATGACACAAACAAACCTATTGGATGCAAAAAATTGGTTAAAAACCCTAATTGAACAAGAATAAGCCTAGGGATGACGAAAATGACCTAAATGTTAATCCGATGACACAAATGAACTTATTGAAAGCACAAGATTGGTAAAAAAACCTAAATGTTCATCCAATGACAAAAACACACCTATTGAATGCACGAGATTGATTAAAAACCCTAATTGGACAAGAATAAGCCTTGGGAGAACGAAAATAACCTAAATGTTCATCCAATGACACAAACAAACCTAATGGATGCACAAAATTTGTTAAAAACCCTAATTGGACAACAATGACCCTAATGTTAATCCAATGACACAAATGAACTTATTGGATGCACAAGATTGGTTAAAAACCCTAATTGGACAAGAATAAGCCTAGAGAGGACGAAAATGACCTAAATGTTCATCAAATGCCACAAAGACATATATTGGATGCACAAGATTGATTAAAAACCCTAATTGGACAAGAATAAGCCTTGGGAAGACGAAAATAACCTAAATGTTCATCCAATGACACAAACAAACCTATTGGATGCACAAAATTGTTTATAAACCCTAATTGGACAAGAATAAGCCTAGGGATGACGAAAATGGCCTAAATGTTCATCCAATGACACAAACACTTCTATTGGATGCACAAGATTGATTAAAAACCCTAATTGGAGAAGAATAAGCCTTGGAAGGACGAAAATGACCTAAATGTGTTGGATTTTGATCCTTTGATTCCTAATTTCGACATAATTCACAATTCAACAATGTTCACACTTAATATGATAAATCTAATATTTCAATTGAGCAAAATTTCAGGAACACCCAATTCAATCACACACACTTGTATCAAATTGCTTGGAACACAAGAAATCAACAAAAGTTGAATTCTGACTATGTAAATCGATTGGGAAATCGATTTCATAACAAGGGTGTAAGGAAATCTTAAGTGTTTGTAAATGTGAAATCGATTAGGCAATCGATTAGCTTAATTAAAAAGGAAAACTGCACAAGTCAGTAGCACTCTGATTTGGAGAGTAATCGATTGGGGAATCGATTGAACATTTCACAAATTAAACCTGATGGCAACACATCGATTGGTAAATCGATTGGATAAGTCACAGTGGCACTCCAGTGCTGAGGGAATCGATTGGCAAATCGATTGACAAAGTATCATTTGAAAAATAACCTCACCTGTGACAAATACAATCGATTGGACAATCTATTGTTGAGTTTTTCAATTCTGATATAGTTTGGTTGCAATCGATTGGGAAATCGATTGAACTAAACACCAGGTAAGAACTTTTCAGGAACATGCTACCAAAGCGATTGACAAATCGATTGACATTAAAACTGAGTTACTGTTTTGAATCCAATCGATTGACGAATCGATTGACATCAAAAAACTGAGCCACTGTTTTGAACACAATCGATTGGCAAATCGATTGAAATAAACTTTTTGAAAACACAGTGAACTCTGAGATTGTGACCAAATCGACTCTCTGTTTTTGTACATCGACTCTGAGATTTGGCAAATCGATTGAGTAATCGATTGACATTACTTTTATTAAAACAGTTTCCCAGAAATCGATTAGGAAATCGATTTATACAAGTCTGGACATGTTCTACTGAAAAGTGGTTTTTAAAGAATCGATTGGTAAATCGATTAGCTTGTATAGTTTCAAGATTAAAGAAAAACAAGACTCGCGATAATCGATTGGCAAATCGATTTAGCACCTTTTATAACTTTACAAAATCGATTACGTAGTTGGTTTTTCAGAAACTATATAAGATGTCTTTCAATCTTTATTCTAATAACTTTTTCATAACAATTCATAACTTTCATAATTTCTCATAGTGCTCTTAACGGTTCATAACAACAAACTAACAACTTCATAATTGTGATTACAGATCTCAATACAGTTTGTTGACAATCTAAGAGAAATGATAATGTGCTCAAGAACAATCCATGAATATCCAGATTTGTGAGGAGCAACATTCATAAAGATTGAAGACCCTGTTGTTTTACATCTTTTATTCATTCTGTAATAAATCTTTGAACCAAAACGAACGTTGAAAATCCAGCTAGAAACTGGTGGCTACTTTCTTGGGTGAGAGGTCTCAACAAGAAAGAGTCGTACTTTGATTTTGTGTTAGGCTGCCGATTGTCTACAAGGATCAAAGGGGTTGATAGAAAGCCAGCTAGAAACTGGTGGCTACTTTCTTGGGTGAGAGTGCTCAACAAGAAAGAGTCGCACTGTGATTCTGTGATAGGTTGACGAGTATCTACAAGGATCAGAGGGTATTCAATAGGAAAGAGATCATTAAGATAGATAGGTTTCAGGGAGGAAACTGGAAAATCTTGTAATTGATTCTTTCTATTGAAGGAGAAGAAAATCTGAAATCCGATTGGATTTTCAGGACTGGACGTAGGTTGTTGTGGACAACCGAACCAGGATAAATCTCTGTGTCTTCTTCTCTAACTCTCTCTCTTTAATTTTCTATATTGCTAACTTTGCATGCCTCAAAATTTAAATTCCGCTGTGCACTTGATGCTGATTAATTTTGTAACGAAAACTGATATATTTTCTGTTATTGCGAGGTCATTGATACCAATAATTGGTATCAGAGCCAAACTTCTTGAGAGGTAACACTTATAAGAAGATGGCCTCGACTGACGTTCTGGGAGAAGGCGCTTCGTTAGCACGTCCACCAGCTTTCAACGGTACAGCCTACATGTACTGGAAGCAAAGAATGCTAATATTCCTGGAAGCAAGTGGCATTGACATCCTTGATGCTGTTGAAAACGGTCCATATATCCCCAAGATTGCAGGAACGAATGACTCAATGATTCTAAAGCCTAGAGCCGACTGGTCCGATGAAGACAAAAAGAAGGTTGGTTTCAATGCGAAGGCGAAGAACATAATCACATCAGCACTATGTGCAGAAGAGTTCTTTAGAGTATCCAATTGCAAGTCAGCAAAAGAGATGTGGGACATCCTCCAAGAAACCCATGAAGGTACTACTGATGTTAAGAGAGCTCGCGTGAATACGCTCATGCACGAATATGAATTATTTAGCATGAAGAAAGAAGAGTCAATCAGTGATTTGCAAACAAGATTCACACACATTGTCAACAACCTGCATGCACTAGGAAAATATGTGGATAACGAACAGCAGATTGGAAAGATTATGAGATGTTTAACCAGAGAATGGCAGCCCAAAATTACCGCCATAGCAGAATCTAAAGATCTAGCAAAGATGACGACTGCAACTTTATTTGGTAAATTGAGGGAACATGAAATGGAATTACATCGGCTGGACGAATCAGAAATGGAAAGCAGGAAAAAGAAAGGTTTGTCTCTGAAGGTTCAAGCAAAGCAATCTAAACCTGAATCCGATAGCTACTCAGATGGATCCAGCAGTGAAAATGAAGAGACTGAAATCGAATCACTTGTCAAGAAATTTAAGAAGTTTCTGAAGAAGAAAGATAACAAATTCAGAAAACCATCCAGCTCTAAGACTAGTGACATCAAGACAGTTTCATGCTATGAATGTGGTAAGATTGGTCACATAAAATCGGAATGCTACAAACTGCAGAACAAGAATAGAGCTACAAAATCAAAAGGCAAGGAACCAGTCACCAAAACCAAAAGAGCATATATTGCATGGAGTGACAACGATAACGATGAGTCCTCTGCCTCTTCGGATGAAGAAGAAGTGAATTTATGTCTCATGGCTCACACTAATTCAGAATCTGACAGTGAGGTTAGTTCGCAATTTAATCCAACATATGATGAATTACAAGAAGCTTTCAATGAACTGCATGATGATTATGTGAAATCCATAAAACAGTTGTTAAGCACAAAGAAAATGCTTGAACAAATGAATGTTGAACATAAAGAAATTGAAAATTTATGTGAACAACTGAAAAAGGATTCATAGGAAAAATCTGCAAAGTGCATTGAACTTGAAAATACAGTTGCATCATTAAAATCTGATTTATTAAATTTTGCAAATAGTAAAGATAAGCTAAATGTCATACTTAGCAATCAAAGACATGTTCATGAAAAATCTGGTTTAGGATATACACCAAATATGCATGTCAAAAGAAAAAATAAAAACAGATCTGGTATTGGGTATATGCAAACCAGAAATGTCAAACATGGTCACAAAACTGCTATTGCTAAGAGTATGTATGACACCTTTACTAAACCAAACAAATATTCATCCTTTGATGGCAAAATGTCATTTCTGTTGTAGAAAGGGACATTTTGTGTCTAATTGCAAATTTAAAAAATTAGCCAATCAAGGATGGAAGCAAGTTTGGATAGCAAAAGAATATGTGTTTAAGACTGACCCCCCAGGACCCAATCTGAATTGGGTACCTAGATCCAAAAATTAATTATGTTTTTGCAGGTGTACTTGACATCCACCAAGCAAGATTGATATTTGAAAGTGGATGCTCAAGACACGTGAAATGAGACAAGTATGAGAATCTTGTCATTAACATTAAATGAAGATTAAATGAAGAAAGATTGGTCAACCAAGTTGTATTGATGACAAAGGAAAAGAGTCAATGACAGTTAATCAGAAAGTTTTTTTTGTTTAAATCGATTGATTAATCGATTTCGAGTTTGGTCTTTGTTTGTTTATAAAATCGATTTGGAAATCGATTTGGTTAGCCCAGACTTCAGAGTTTTTGGAAAAATTTTGTAAAAATCCCGAGCATCGATTTGGAAATCGATTGATTCAGTGTTCAGTATTTGACATTTGGGACAATCGATTTGGACATCGATTAAGTAAAACGGCAAATCGATTAGGAAATCGATTTGGAATTTGACCGTTGCGAACCTTTTTACTAGCCGTTGGACATCATAATTACACAATCGATTAAGGATTCGGTGTAACGGTAAACCAATCGATTTGGAAATCGATTGACAAGGGTAAAAGTATAAAAAGGAACAGGTCTAAATCGATTTCTTCACTGTTTAAGTCCAGATTTCTATATTTTCTTTCTCTGCTTCATCTTCTTCCTCTGTCTCTGCAACTGATATCTGCATTAAATCTGAACTCTATCTTCACTCATCTCTTCTATTTGCAACCATGGCTCGAGTGAAACAAACCCAGCCACATACACCTTCACCTTCTTCATCTTCAACCAGTGAAACTCCCTCACCCCCACCAACTCTAACAAAGAGGGTTCCGATTCCAACTCACAAGATTCTTGCCAAAGACAAGGGCAAGGCTCCTGCTCCTATTCCAGAAAAGATCAAGAAAAGGAAGGAACCACCAAGTGAGAAGTTGTTGGCTGATGCTATGAAAGAGATTTCCAAGAAGAAAAAGAAGCCGGTTACATCACCCCTAGCTAAGAAAACTCCAGCACCTAAAGATAAGGATGTAGAAGTTACCATTCCAGCAGAGTTTCTTAAACGGAAAATTCATGAAGGCAGAACCCTGGATTTTGGCTTCTTTGATACAGAAGGCTTCACATTCCAAGATCATCTGAGATTTCATGGTCTTGAAGGTTTTCTTTCATCTACCTTGGACAGCTATCCGAAACTGATACGGGAATTTTACACAAACTTCAAGCTCACTGATGACGGATTCAAATCTCAGGTTAAAGGTAAAAAGTTATCAATGTCTTTTGAAGATTTTGCTGAGTTGACAGGATTGCCATTTCACGGAACATCAATAGACGGCAGTTCTGATGCGGATGCAGCTGACGAAGGATGGGAAGCATCGCTGGACAGGCACACGGCAGTGAAAGATATTATGATTGATGGCTTTGTGGAAACCATCTCATTGCCAATTGGTCAGATGAAGGTACAGCAACGCATGCTCATGTATACATTAACAAGAATGCTTGTACCTCGATCAGGAAATCACGCGGTTGTTCAGAAGCTTGATATTATACTGTTATGGGATTGTCCAAGGAGCTTAAGATGAGTTGGACATGGATTGTGCTAAGGCACATGTTAGAAGCTTCACACAGTAAGCTCATGTTGCCTTATCCGCAATTGGTTACAAAGGTTCTCAAGCACTTCAAGGTATCGTTTTTGAATGAAGAATCTGCAAAGACAACACTCATCTTCGGCGAAGCAATTGTGAATCAGATGAAACTAAAGAAAGTAGATAATATTTGGATTAGACCAATGCCAAATGTTGAACCAACTCCTCCACAAGCCTCTGAATCAGCAGCTGAGACTCCTGCATTTGTTGCAAAACTGATGGAATTTATGGCAGCTCAAATGGAACACAACGCCAAAATACTAGAGTCTAATGCAAGGATGGAAGCTACTTTGACATCCATCCAAACATCCCTGAAATCAGTTGTTCAGGATGTTGCTGCAATTCAAGCGCACCTAGGTCTCAAGCTATCTTTTGAAGACATAGCGCATATTGGTCGACAAGCAACTGAGGAACCACAGCCAGATCCTCTAGATCGGTCTGCGACTCACGGTGAGGAGACACCTGCTGAGGGTAATACAGCGGTCTCTACCTCTCCCCTGGATGATAGTGAGAACCAGCCCACTTTAGGAGATTAGATTGTCAAGTTCCTTATTTGTGATGTCTTATTTTGTTTGGCTTGCTGCTTTGCTGTTTTATATTTTATTAATAATATATATGTATGAGCAAATTTATTAATTGTTATCATATAAATATTGCCATACTACATCTGTTGCATATCTGCTTGATTGATCTGATGCATTGCACATGTTGTTTTAAATTCAGTTATCTTAATCAACTGACATGCTCAGTAATTGCTCTGATATTTTTGTTTTTGTTCTGATCTGATATACAAGTTATATGATTTCATTTCCTATGCTTATGTTCTTTAACATAGGGGGAGGAATTGTTTTCTGCCTTTTTGCCTTAATTGACAAAGGGGGAGAAAAAATTATAACTTGATAACTTGATAATATGCTTGTTGTTGCATTATTAAGGGGGAGCATCTGATGTTGTTGCATTATTAAGGGGGAGAATCTGATGTTCTGATGATGTTTTTTTTTTGCTCTGTTACTTAATAATGTAATAATACTCATGCTGATTTGACACATGCTCTGATGCTCTGATCTAGTACATATTTAATGCTATAAATTGTTTTCTTTGGTATGACTTTGAAATGGTTTGATATGCTCAAGTTACAATTGTATGAATTGTCAATTATGCCAAAAAGGGGGAGATTGTTGGATTTTGATCCTTTGATTCCTAATTTCGACATAATTCACAATTCAACAATGTTCACACTTAATATGATAAATCTAATATTTCAATTGAGCAAAATTTCAGGAACACCAATTCAATCACACACACTTGTATCAAATTGCTTGGAACACAAGAAATCAACAAAAGTTGAATTCTGACTATGTAAATCAATTGGGAAATCGATTTCATAACAAGGGTGTAAGGAAATCTTAAGTGTTTGTAAATGTGAAATCGATTAGGCAATCGATTAGCTTAATTAAAAAGGAAAACTGCACAAGTCAGTAGCACTCTGATTTGGAGAGTAATCGATTGGGGAATCGATTGAACATTTCACAAATTAAACCTGATGGCAACACATCGATTGGTAAATCGATTGGATAAGTCACAGTGGCACTCCAGTGCTGAGGGAATCGATTGGCAAATCGATTAGTAATTTGAAAAAATAACCCTCACCTGTGAAACATCGATTGGACAATCTATTTGTTGGTTTTTCAAATCTGATTAGTTTGGTTTTGCAATCGAATTGGGAAATCGAATTGAACTAAAAACCAGGTAGAACCTTTTTCAAGAAATGCTACCAAGCGATTTGGGACAAATCGATCTGACATTAAAACTGAGTTACTGTTTTGAATCCAATCGATTGAAACAGAATCGATTGACAAATCGCCAAAAAAACTGAGCCCTGTTTTGAACATCAGGAATCGATTGCAAATCGATTGAATAAAACTTTTTGAAAACCATTATTACAGTGAACTCTGAGATGGTGACCAAATCGACTCTCTGTTTTCTGTAAATCGACTCTGAGATTTGGGGCAAATCGATTGGGAGTATGATTTTGACATTATTTTATTAAAACAGTTTCCCAGAAATCGATTAGGAAATCGATTTATACAAGTCTGGACATGTTCTAAACTGAAAAGTGGTTTTTTAAAGAATCGATTGGTAAAATCTGATTAGCTTGTATAGTTTCAGATTAAAGAAAAACAAGACCTCACGCGATAATCGATTGGCAAATCGATTTTAGCAACCTTTATTATAAACTTTAACAAAATGATTTTACGGTAGTTGGTTTTTTCAGAAACTAATAAAGATGTCTTTCAATCTTTATTCTAATAACTTTTTCATACAATTCATAACTTTCATAATTTTCTCATTAAGTGGCTCCTTACAGGTTCTAACAACAAAAACTAACAACTTCATAATTCCTGATTACAGATCTCAATACAGTTTGTTTGACAATTCTAAGAGAAAATGATAATGTGCCTCAAATGAACAATCCATCGAATATCCAGATTTGTGAGGAGCAACATTCATACAAGATTGAAGCCCTGTTGTTTTTAACATCTTTTTAATTCATTCTGTATAAAATCCTTGAAAACCAAACGATGTTGAAAATCCGCTAATGAACTGGTGGCTGTACTTTCTTGGGGTGAGCAGGTCTCACAACAAGAAAGAGGTCGTACTTTGGATTTTGTGTTAGGGCTGCCGATTGTCTAACAGGATCAAAGGGGTGTTCGATTAGAAAGCCAGCTAAGAAAAAACTGGTGCGCTAACTTTCTCCTTGGGTGGAGGGGTGCTCAACAAGAAAGAGTCGCACTGTGATTCTGTGATAGGTTGACCAGAGTATTCTACAAAGGATCAGAGGGTAATTCCAATGGAGAGATTCAATTAAGATAGAATAGGTTTTCAAGGGAGGAAACTGGAAAATTTGGTAATTTGATTTCTTTCTATTGAAGGAGAAGAGAAAATCTGAAATCCCGGATTGGGCATTTTCAGGACTTGGACGTAGTGTTGTTTGTGGACAACCGAACCAGGATAAATCTCTTGTGTCTTCTTGCTCTAACTCTCGTCTCTTTAATTGTTCATATATTGCTAACTTGCATGCCTCAAAATTTAAAATTAATTCCCGCTGTGCACTTGATGCTGATTTAATTTTGTAAAACGAAAACTGATATATTTCTCTCTGTTATTGCCGAGGTCATTGATACCAACAATTGGTAATCAGAGCCAACCTTCTTGAAAGAAGGTAACACTTAATAAGAGATGGCCTCCGATGTGACGTTTCCCTGGAGAAGGCGCTTGGTTAGCAAGTACTACCCAGCTTTTCAACCGGTACAAAAAAGCCTACATGTATGGAAGCAAAGAATGCTAATATTCCTCTGGAAGCAAGTGGCATTGACGTCCTTGATGAGCCTGTTGAAAACGGTCCCATATATCCCAAGATTGCCAAGGAACGAATGAGCTTCAT
>PGTU02007843.1:0-15941 GCA_002896215.2 Cicer echinospermum
CCAAAAGTATATGTGTTGATCCTGCAACAATACATCTAAAGTAAACTGAACAGATCTTATGCAGTCACATGAAACGTCAAAATGAACAACAGTAATCAACACAAATTGGGTTATTTCAATGTCCTCATTCCCAACTTCTTTTGCAAAAACTCAGTTTCAAAACTCAAGGATTAGAAAGGTCGTACCTGCTCAATATTGACAGTGAATGGTCCTTTTGATTGACACTCAGGACAGGACCCAACTTTCACCTCTGAATAGGAATTTTGAAAAAATGGTCCCAAAATTGCTCCACATTTGTTACAGTCATACTTAACCTGCTGAAGCTGAGGGAAAACTCCAGAACGCCTGGTTACTACTCCCCCAATTCGTATCATTGTATTCAAGTGGATCTGTCTGCTCCATAGAAGGCAACTTTTAGATTTTATCCAATGAATAAGAGGGGAGAAGATGGGACATATATAAGTTGATTTTTTAATGTTACCTAATATTTCGGAATCTGATCATAAACTGGTAAGTTGGTAATGCGAACATAAATCTTTTGATGTAATATGTTTGTAATTTGGATGTAATTGAAAAGGACAACAGTTTTAGCAAACATCTTCCATTACTTTAAAAACAGAATGAGGGCATCAGCCAGCAAATTGGCCAATGTTGCATGAGTAGATAAGCTTGTAATCTATCTTCCAAACTGCATCTTGTTAGCTAACAATAAAAAGAACCAATAAGGAAAGGTGCAAGATAAGATACTGATGATGTCACAAGTTCATGCTGAAGCTTGTAGAAGATGTACTACTGACACCATCGTCATTTATCAGACAACATATTCAAAAGTCTCCGTGTTCATTTTTGGATCTGACATATGTGAGTAAGAAAATCTTGAATTTCCGGGCTATGAATCGGCGCATTCATCTCTAGTAACCCACTCTCTACAGAGTTCCTTGAAACACGGTAACATCTGTACCAGCTTCATCATCAAATCATCCTACATTCCATGACCTTCAGTGACAATTGTGAAATAAAATCAACCAGGTCACAGCGATAATTATAATCTTTCTAAAAAAATAAAAGAAAAATTCAATGTTGAAAGTACCTCATATTGATCATCGTCATTTTGATCAGTAGTTGGGTTATCCTCCCTTGAGTGTCCACGTTGAGACGCTACCAGGTGAACTATTCATCCTCATCAAGATATCCATCATCATTGGTGCAGACGACTGTGTGATCAGCTCGGGTCCCTTTAAGAAGGCTATTTACTGTCACATCAGTATCTGCAATAGAAAGTTCACATATAAACAACAACACCTTGTGTTTTAAGTCAAATATTTATTCTAACAAATAACAACTAATAAACTAAACAAAATAATTATTCTAGCTCGTTTAAAGTAAAAGAGGTCCGGCCCATAATAGTGTAGGTTCGATAAAGGTGAGTTTTGTCAAATCGTGGTGCCAATGCAATTGGTTGAAGCTCTCCGGTTGCAGATTTTCCAAATCATGAAATCATGATGACTCAGTTCGACTCTGCAATCTCACCTGTATCTAAAATATACACACTTCATATAACATTTAACCCATAATGCTTCCTTTTCTGAGTGAATAGTGACATATCCTAATCCCTGCTTATTCGCATAAGCAATACAACCAATTCCCCAGAACTAATATCAATGCACTCTATAGTTATACATTCCACATCCCCATGGTAAGATTGCTAAAACGATTTGGTAGTATCAAACATTTTTGACCAGCTTAAATTTACCAACAATAATTCCATTAACTTAGATTCAATTGTAAAATAACAAACAATAATTCCCTTTTTTTCATCGAATAAAGAGATTGAAAGGAAAGAAAGAGAAATGGTTACCCTGGTCGTGGAGAAGTGAGGAATTTAGAGCGATTTGAAGCACGACATCGCGAGTGTCAAGTTCAATCTCAGCAGCCCTACGATCCTCCATAATCTGATCAAAATACCTCTCTTCATCTTCCACGAATCATCCATCCAACGATTCAAACTGATCAGCATCATCCATCCTCGATAATCACTGTTCAACATCCAACGACACACACCAAGAATTATAAATAAAAAAAATTGCAAAAAAACACTGAGTAAGAAAATGAAATTGTAAAAAATGAGGACTGACTCCAAAAAGTTGTCGTTGTAAAGATCTTCGCCGTCTTCGTCTTCTTCTCTGGTTCGGGTTCGTCGCGTATGATATCGGGATCAACGGAAGCTTCGTCATCTTTCAGAAGGCGCGACTGGTGTGAGTGTGAGGAAGTTGATCGGTGTTGAAACCGACGGAGGAGATGTAGGTGATTCGGGTTCGGGAGTTGATGCAGGATTCCGGACTCCATGATTCTCTTCTGGAAAATATCTCTTTTTGCTTTTGCTTTCGCAGTTCCGATTCTATTCTGGTTAGGGTTGGAACTTCAGTGGGTTGGTTATCAATTGGTTTCTTTCTCTTGGCGGGAAAACTTTGGCGCCATTTCTATCGCTTGTTGGGCCGTAGCGTACTTTCGTAACCCGGCCCAGCTTTGGTCCATGTTATCATTATCTGGGCTTTGCAGCTAGTGATATAACCAAAAGGTTCTATAGCGAGAGGAACAATGAGAGAGACAGAACAAATGGTAGGTGTATACATAGGAATATATTTATATTAGAAAAATTGGTAAGTGATCTAAAATACATTTGTTAGTTAGAGTCACGTGACCATTGCAGTTTGTCCTAATCTTGTTGAGTCATCGTAATTTAATTCATTTTTATTTTTTTTTATTTTAATTATAGTTTTAGTTCTATTATTTTTATCAATTTATGATATTGGTTCATCTATTTTAAAAATTGACAATTTTGATCTCTCTTAGATTGTTGATCTAAAATAATAACAATTTGATGTATTTTAAATAACGTCAGATATAATTCTTTATATAAAATCATCTAGATACATTAATTATTCATATGACATGAATTAAATACAATAGAAAAATTTATGAAGTCGAAAGTTAAGTTTTTATGGTATTTTATTTTTATTTTATTGTTGTTAATCATTCTACATAATCGTATCAGCATTTTGTCATTTTTTTGTTAAAAAATCATAGACAGAAATCAAAATTGTCGATTTTTAAAATAGATAATCAATTTTGTAAATTAATATAAATAAAGAGGCTAAAACCTCAATTAAGTTAACTTTTTAATTCAAAAATAAATAAATAAAAATTCAGAAAAGTAACTAATGCAAGGTCAAGGAGAAATGCTAATCTCATCAATAATTACAATTAAATTTGTGTATAGCCATAATTAATGGATTCAAAGGTGAACAAAAAGTATAATCATCAACCTTAATTGGTCATGTATCTGACAATATTTGTCTATGTGATGGCTTATAGCAATTTGTTTTTTGGTGAAAAACACCAAGCCTAGGAATGGAACTTACTTATTTTCATTAGTCAAGCTTATAGCAATATTGTAATTACAATCATAATAATTTGATACCATTTAATTTATATCAAGATATAAATGTTTTATTTGACCATTGGTCTTTCATATATTTTTTTTAATACAAAATCATTGGTCTTTCATAAAAATGTTTTCTTACTTTACTAGATTCTTGTTTTATACCAGGCCCAGCTCAAAGGATGCCCACTAAAGTCATCGCTTTAGCCCTCTCTCAAGAAAAATCTTCAATCATAAATGCTTTGAGTCATTCCTGAAATGTCTTTTGCACCCCACTTTTGAACTACTGCACTAATTTGTTTGGACAATTGTTGAAGTAATTCATTATAAGTGAGTGTCTTAGATTATGTCGAAAGAATGTATTGACTTTTAAGATTTTTCTAAAAGAATCTTCACAATTAATATTTTATAATTAAAATTTTAATGGATTTACAACGCAATTTTTGAAGATATCGAAATATTTTATAGGTTTATAAGATTGAATGATAAAATATATTAAAATTATTTTTTTAGACAATAATAATAATAGATTGGGCAAATACTAATAATGTCCTTTCCTCTCAGGATACTTATTTAAAATCTTATGCATAAAATTCACGGGTGCATTGAACTTAAGCTCTAGTAGTATGGATTTTTTTTTTCTTTAATAAAAATTATGTTTAACGGCATATTTTAATTCATCTATTTTAACTAATTGTAAATAATTTTTTTTTATTTTGAAATTCGACAGTTGATTTTAGTTATAATTTTTTAACTATAAATTTGTGTTTGTGTATTTTAGATATTTGAAATAATACAGTGTACAATCTCACGATGTAGAACAATTTATATGCATTAATTATTTATGTTATTAAATAAATTATAAAAATAAATAATTTTAAAAGTTGATAGTGAAACTTTTAGATGATTTTATTATAATTTTATGAATATTAATCTTTCAATATTTTTATATTATAGTTTTTATCAATTAAAACATATTTTATTATCATTTTTAATTAAAAATTATAAAAAATATAAACTCTTGCATTTTAAAATATATGACTAATATTAGGAATTAATAAAAATTAAAATTAAAATTAAAATAAAAATTAAATTTGCAATTAATCCTAAAAACTAGATTGGTTTATTAAAAAGTAGTGTACACCTTACTTTTTCCTTCTTTTAAACAATAATTAGCTCTCATTGATGCTCAATGTCTTACGGTGTCTCACTCAAGGGAGGCACCCTCGCTAGCATGTAATAATAGCTTGTAATGATTTTGCTTTTCAAAATACATGGCTATTCTCAACATTGAACAATTCCGGTTGGCTGCTGCCATACATATACACAAATGTCAGAGTGAAATCTATGTTGACGAGTTATAACTTGAAAGTTAGTCAATTAAGATTAAATTATTTAAGAAATTTAATTTCTATAAATATGAAATAATATAAAAATACATAATTAATTAGTTTTTTAAAAATAATAAATGACGGAATACATTATAGATCCAATAAAAATATAAAAGTTAAATGTTTTAAATTTAATGCTATTTAAAATTATATTTTAAAATATGTTATAAATTGGTGAGAGAAGTTTGTTTATTAAATATGTTTTATATCACCCAAATAAACTTATATTCTAATTTAATGAGTTATAAGTTAATTAATTGATATTACCAAATATATACTTGAAAATGGATTAAAATTTGAATGAGAACTATATCGCCAATTTGAAGTACAATTAAAAGTCCTCAATGTGTTTACAACTGAAACAGTCATAATATTAATGTTAATTCAACAAAATAAAGAAAATAAGTATAAATTTAACTTTAAAACACTAATATCTGTTTTTTTTTTTAAAAAAATCGATATCAATTGAGTTAAACTCAATCACCGAATGTTGTTAAAATTTCAAACGTATTTTTTAACATTAATTCACTGTTTGCCCATATGATATAGTGTCCCTTTCTAAATGCAGCCTTAAACTAAACCATCTAATCCATGATGATATTGGCACTTGGATATTTGCTTTATTTTATCAGCTTTTTCTTTAAATAATAATTCAGTTACGACTGTCAACATTATTAATGCATATTTGATATCATAGTTGACTTACCAGAATGAAGATAAACCGTTGTGATTTTTAAAAATGACAAATTGTTATTTTTATATAATTATTAAAGTTCATCATAAATTTTAACAAAATTATGGTAATATCAAACATATATTTAGTATATAATTTTATTTCGAACGTAGATTCCCCACAATAGTTTTATTATGTAATTATTCGCAGTAAAATGAATGTGAAATGATTTCGATCTTAATTTCAAATCGAAAGGTCAGATATATAATAATGTAAGGTAGTTACATTAAGAAATATGAATTTCCTTATTTTCTGATATTCTTGATTCCACCCAATGAAATAGGGACAGAGAGAGATAGCACTCCTGAATTTGCACTCGTAGTGTCATTGCACAAAGAGCCAATAGAAGCTTGGTGGGAAGCAATAAGAGAATTGAAGAGAGAAAAAAAAAAGGACAAACATCATCTTCATGCTTCCCCATAGGCTTAATTAATAATGCAAAAGTATTGAGAATTAATTTGATAATACAATACAATATAGGGGATTTGGACCCCATATGAAATAGTAGTGATGTGGAGCATGCCTGTCAACAAGCTCAAAAGGGAATAAAGATATTTGATAAATAAATAAAAAAGGAATAAAGATATGAAGAAGTTGCAACAAACAACAAAACAAAGCCGAGGATGAGGGAAGTGCCAGAGAAACAATCCACATAGCACATGGATCACCCCATTGTTTATTGTCCATGTTCGTGGATCATTGCACCTAATAATCATTGCATGGTATGAAAACAAATAATTTGTGGGGCCTTAATGCTTTGTTCTAATTCACTCAATAAGTGGAGGCCAACACCTTTCACTCATCCAACGGGTGATCCAATTAATTGCTCGATATGCTCATCTCTTATGAAATTGGATTTATCTTTTAAAGGGTATCCACCCCCCTCGTTTTATAAAAAAGGGTGTCCCACCAAAGTAGTATAACATCCACACCCAAAACTGTTCTTCACAAGTATTTGACGTGTATTTATAACTAAATTTCTTTTTATGAATTTCTTAAACAATGTTCACTAGATATTTGTTAATATGACTGATTCTTTTTATAGATTTTTTAGACGATGTTTTTAGACCACTTCTTTTAATCTATCAACAATTTATTTGTAAATATACCATTATATTCTTATATTTATTTTCATTTTTCTTCTATTTCTTTATTTTCATCTTATCACTAATATATATTACATCTTAGAAGTTGAATTGGATCTACACAATCCCACGAAATCAGTTTGTAGGACGAGGATACTCGCCACTCATAAATATTTTATCAGACTTTTATCTTATTTAATGTGAAACTTTTAACGTATATCACATCATTCTTCTTATATTTTTCTCTTTCAAAATATCAAAATGGTGTATGTAGACCCAACAATTGGGTTGTACAAACCCAATAGTCCCAAATTGGTGAAAGTCACAAATGTTTATATTTTTTATAACATAACAAAATCAGGGTAAATTTTTTTATTAAATATATTTTTAATTTCTACAAAATTACGACATCTCAAGTTTAGTTCATAATTTTTTTATTTACTTGTAGTTCATGACTAAAATTTAATTTGTTTAACAAAAAAACTTTTTCAAAATAAAAACTAAAACTGAATAAACAAATATTTAGAAATTAAAAAGTTGAGATTTTTTTTAAAAGAACTACAATAAAAAATTATAATTTTATAGAGACTAAACTTTATGTTATTTTTTTTTTTAATTATTAAAATTACACTTTTCTTTATTAGGAGTTCAATTTTTAAATTGAGAATAAAACCTACAAAGTATTTAAGACAACTATGGGACACAAATAATATTTCTTAAACTATCATATCTTATTGATAAGTACTTTTAACAATTAAAAATGCCAAATTTAAACTTTAGAAATGTAAAACTTAGAAATACAAGTTTTAATACATTTATAATTAAGTATTCTTACATTTGATTACTAACAACACCTTGTTAAACACTTAAATCATTTCCATTTCCACCACTAGAGTCTTCGTCAACTCACACTTTGGCAAGATCAACAAACGAATTTGTCACGTATAATTTATCATTTATAATCATATGCGAACTTATAGTGTTTTAGATAAATTAATTCAAGTAGTTTATAATTTATCATATTCTTCTTCCAATTTGATCTTTATTATTGTAACTATATAAATTTGTTACCCCTATTTTAAATTTAAATTAAAAAATTAAAAATTAAAAATTAAATAAATGATTTATATATTTAATAAATAATAATTTAAAATAGTTTATAATTTATTTATTATAATTTAAAATAAAGAAACTAACTAACTAAATAAATAATATATCTGATGAATAAATAATTTATTTATTTTAATTTGAAATTAACAAAAAAAAATATCAGATTGATAGATTTTAAATTGCCACTTTTAAAATATTTTAAATATTAATCGATAAATTTTATTTTTAACTAAAAGAAGTTTTTATATCATTTTATATTTTCAATTTATTTAAACTACTAATTTTACTATGCAATTAATTAACTTAACAATAATAAATTATAGGTTATACATTATCAATTAATTTTACCAAAGAGCCTAAATTTAAGAGCATGTATGGAACAAAAATTATCAGCTCCACCAATGTGTTACTTTAAAGCGGTGCATCATATCACACCACAATTTACCTTTACACTTATCTTGTTATTTTATTAGAAAGGGAAAACGACGCGTGCTTTGTATGAGTTTTTCTATGAATGTTGTTTTGTTAATTGTGATTGTGAGTCCTTTATAAGTATCCCACACCGTTACGCTCTTCCTTCAACCTCACCTCACCTCCCAATTACAGGGACACGGACACCTCACCCACCCCACCTCATCCCGTTCCGTTCTCATTCAATCACCTACAACCACCACCCTTCTATCACTCACCTCTTCCAATTCAAATACCTTCATTTCTTCATTTTTCTAACTCTAACCAACTCACCGTTTTCTTTTTCAACCACAAAAAAAAAAAAAAACAATAGGAAAAATCTTTAAAACCCCTTTGATCTTCCACCACCATAATTCAATTAAATTTCAAATTGGGGGGTCTTATAAAATGTCATCGCCATCTACGATACCAAACCTAGTAACAAACACGAGCGTCTCACGTGACACAAAGAGAAAGAAAAGGAAAAACAAGACACAACAAAAACACCAACAAGATCAGATTCTAAGCCGCCAGCCGAAGTGGAAATCACAAGCTCAACAACAAATCTACTCATCCAAGCTACGCCAAGCCTTAACCGGAATCAACCCGCCACGCCGAGGTAAAGCCGTCCGCGAAGCCGCCGATAGAGCACTCGCCTTTACGGCTAAAGGGAGGACTAGATGGAGCCGAGACATTCTTACACGCCGGCTAAAACTCAAGTTTAGGAAGAAGAAGAAACAGAGGGTAACGGCTTCTCCGTCAACGCGGTCCAAGAAATTGACGGTCAACGTTTTTCGGTTGAAGGGAAAGGGGGGACCCAGTGTGCAGAGGAAAGTAAGGTTCCTTGGACGGTTGGTTCCCGGTTGCAAGAAGGAACCGTTACCGGTAATTCTTGAAGAAGCTATTGATTATATACCTGCGCTTGAGATGCAGGTTCGAGCCATGAGTGCTCTTTTTAATTTACTATCGGCTTCTACTTCCGGTGCCGGTGTCGGCTCCAGTTCCGGCTGAGACACTTTTGGTTTTGGGCTTGTATGTACTATTTGCCATGCCTTATGTCCATTTTTTTATTTTTATTATTGTGAATTATTATTACTACCATGCTTATTATTGAATAAACAATTATCATAGTTGCTAAACATATTCGACGATGTTTTTATAATTATGATACCGAAGGTCACCCGAAATGGAAATGGGTGAGAAAGAAAGTCTTATAGAGATTATACCTTTGGTATTCTTAAAATAATACTATGACACTTACAAAAATAGTATTTAAGCTTTTAAAGAGTTTAAAAACACAAATGCAAACAATTGTTTCTCGGACTTTAATCTTCCACCATAGAGTGTTTATTGTTACAATAGTTAGATTTAGATAAATAATTTATTTTCTTTTAAATTTATTCTGATTCTAATTATAAACACCTATTGATATTTTTTTTCTCCCTCTAAATATAAACTCTTATATAAATTACTAGATGCATTTATTTGTTTTTTTTTTACAAATTTATGCTTAATTCAAATTTACTTTTAATTAATGCTACTATTAAATTTATCTCTAAATATAAAAAATTAACATTAAACATATCTATTTATATTAGACAATTTAATAAAAGAAACATACAAATTAATTACAACAACCACTTTTCTTAATATATAAAAGAAACTCAACGAAAATTTATAAAAAGAAAAGGAGGGATTCTCATAACTGATGCACCTTGAAACTTTTCATAGGAGTCAATATATTTGTCACGATAGTTTACTTGATTATTAAGCTTAATAATTATGTTTGAGTATAAGTCCCTTCTCGTTTTCTGTTTCTATTTCTGAGTAACTAAGCAAAAGTAGGCGAATATTTTAAAAAAAAATTTTAAACTAAATACATCTAATTTCATTAATTCACTTTTTGCTCATAAATAACAACTTAAGGAGTAGTCTTAAACATTTATGAGAATGGGAACGGTATCTTTCAAGTTTCAACTTCCAACAACGGGGTTAAATTCTTGAAACTTGGACATTTAACCTTATTTACAAAGTGATTCTTTTAAGCACGTGTGAATTAGTTAGCGTCTATGTTGTGAATGGAGTATTATTATTTATTTATTTATTTGTGAATAATGTTGTGAATATTACTAGTACTATATAAAAAAATGATGATTGGTTGCCGTTGAGGAGTGCTAATTATAGCCATAGGTCTTGGTACTAAAAAATGTTACGGCCTCTCTTAAAGTACAAGGAAAGGAAGTTACAAAAATCATCCCTTGGCCAAACGATTAATAATGTGATAATTAATCCTAATAAAAATGATCAATGAGCAAAGTAAGTTTAACATTCACGCATGTTTATTTCACAGTCATTTTAGTATTTAGACCTTTTTTGTTCTTAAATCTACTCTGTTATTGCTGATGCATGAGAATTTAGTGGTTTTAATATCAGCTTAGCACAAAGCAATACCAGTAAGAGAGACAAATATAAATTTATTTATAAGTATCTATTGTAAGATTTTTTTCTATTTTGTATTGAGGCACAATCCATTCATTCTATAATTTATTTTAAAAAAAAAAAAGCTAACTACATCTTACTATCTTTTAAATTATATAAAATAACATATCAATTATTTATTTTATTTTTGTAACAAATAAGTCATTTATCTTTCTTTTTATGTCAATTTTGTCATTTATATTTATAAATGTTTACACTAATGATCCAAATTTAAAACCAGCAAAGTTAAAACTCAAATTTTTTATAATTTTTCAACAAAATTATGTATATTAAACAGTTTTGATTGTACTAATCGAGTGAGATACATATTAAAGTTATTAAAATTAAACGTAAATTTTTTTAAATACATAAAATAAAATTATATGAAAATTTATTATTCATATAATCAATAACAAAATTCATAGTAAAATTTTAAAATTTTTTAATTAAAAATGATTAAAATAATGTTGAGATTAAAACAAACACCATAACATTTACAGTCATAATAAATGACTAATTTGACAAAAAAAAAATATTGTTTAGCTTAAAAAACTTTAAAAGATTATAAGATATATTTTAAAAAGAACAAAAAAACTCGTAAGATGTTACTATTATGTGATGGTACTAAAATACAAGTTTTTCTGTCATGGAAAATGAATGAACTCCACTTTCTACAAAGTTTTCCAATAAAGCGCCAAAGACATACTTATTGGGCACAAACAAAGAAATGACCTAACCTAGTAACATGCCATGTGACTTGTAGTCCCCACCTTTACAACCCAACTGGCATTCGACAATATCCTCTTTACCATCCTCTTTTTTTTTTTTTTTTTTTGTAAGTTCCAATTAAGGATGATTTTCTTTTATAATTTTTCATTCTTTAAGGTAAAAAAAAATATATATGATATATATAAATTTCAATAGTACGATGGAGAATTTTGAATAAAAATATGATATAAAAAGAAAAATCCTCCAATTAACGCATTAAAATGTTGATCTCAAATAATTTATTTTGGTTTTAGTGTTGATTTTTTTGAAATATTTATAAGTTATAAAATATAAAAAGGAAGAGATAACGATAAATGCATATTGAAATAATAAGTAACATGACTCTCCCAATAAAATAAAAAATATGATTAAATTTCTGTAGTCTCTTATTAAGTAGTATATATGAAGAATAATAAGAGTTATTTTGTGTGTATTGTGGGCTTGAATAGTTGTGTGTCTTTAAAAGAGTTTGTAATTGAAATTGAAGTTGCGTGTCTTTAAAAGGTTTGTAATTTTTCTTGCCAAAATTATGAGACTATTTTGCTTTTGTATGAGTGTGGCTTCGCTTGTTTGGAAATTTTCATTAGATCAAAGGTTTCAATCAATCGATACATCATTCTTTCAAAATGAGATTAGTTCTCATCTTATTTATATTTTATTTATTTATTTATGAGAGAAATTAACTTCTCCTTGTGAAATTCTCCTTTGACAATGCACAAATGTTGAAAGACTATTTGGTCGAATGGGAGTCTTCAGTGTGCTTTAAAAAAAAAACGAGATGAAAAATTCAAAGTGGAGAACAAAACAAAAAGGTTGTGAATATGATTCGATTGATACTTACTCTACAAATTAAAGTGGTTGTCTTGAGAGAAATACCTCCAAATAAATTGTAGAATTTGGAATGTAAGTTTGCATCAACCTTATTAATCAATCGATTAATAATGAAAGTGAAGTAAAAGATGGATGATAAAGATAGTGCATCTTAACATATTAATAACTTCAATGAGTTGATTTATAAATAATTACTATAGTCGATGTTAACAGGGAAAGGTTACACTTAAGCTAGATGAGGTTATGAAATAATTAAATGAGAGTAAGCAAATGAGGGATGGTGATAAATATTTTGATGACAGTCAAGTAGCAATAACCAAAGGTGAGCAAGGAAGTAAGAAGTTTGATAATTAAATTGGTAGAAGATTTCAAAAAACAAAAGAGTACTCATACTACAAATACAATTTGTTATAAAAATAATATTCATTGTGTACGGAGGAAGTTGGTGACAAAGCAAAGAAATCTGAGATTTTGGATGTAGAAATAATAATTGTATCATAATGGATACTCATCCAAGTCCCGTATTGAATAAGATGAAGAAAATAAAGAAATAGATAGTTATTATAAACATAAAGAGTCAAATTGAGTTTTATTAATCTCAACAATTATAGTCTTTTAGATGTATTTGGAGTTTGTACATTTGCGTGTCTTTGGGTAAATTTAAGATTTTTCTGTGTAAAAATTACTTTAGAATGTTTGCAATTTTTTCATTAGATATTTTTTTTTTAATAATTTTATATTAATTTAAATATGTTTTTGATCTATGTGAATATCACACTTTTTATTTTAGCCTTTATAAGATTTTTGTTTAGATTTAGTCCCTGTAAAATATAAGACGATCGACTTTGATCTATAAAGTCAAATCAACTTTAAAAAAAATAGCGTAGAGACACGTGATTTTATAAATACACGCCAATACATCATCTTTTATGATATATTAAATATTAAAATGTTTTATATTATTAATTAATAATTTATTAATTATCATTTAATAATTAATGTTATTTTATAAAAAATATGAATAAAAATTAAAAAGTGGGGTTTATAATTTTTTTTTGAAAAACTCATCTTATTATGTGTCACAAAGGTTTGCTCGTTGTTGTTGTTGTTTTTTTTTTTGTAATTTTTTATTTAATATTATTATAGATCAAAATCAATCATTTTTTATTTTATACGAACTACATCAAATAAAAAAAAATTACGATAACTAAAATTAAAAATGATAATTTTATATGACTAAATCATTTATAATCTATTATTCTAATTAAGTATTAAATATTTAAAATTAATAATGCTTTTATTTACATTTCACACACCAAGACGCCTTTTGTTTCTATTTTGATATTTACATTAATATACCTCAAACATTTTACTTCTTCTCGTTAGTAATGCATTTTTTCATTGTTTTAATTTTTAAGTTTATTTAGACCTACAAAAAATATTTAAGTATATAATTAAAAGACATCACAGAGCAAAAAAATACACCAATATTAATCACGTACTTAATTTAAAAATAAAAAATTTAAAAATGAAAGAAAGGTATATTTATAAAATTAAATTCATAAAATATTTATTATTACCATAAAATGCCTGTATTTATTTGTATCAAAATATACTTTAAATTTTGTTTTAAATAATTCAATAAGTGTCGTAGTCTAATAACCATGTGTTGTGCAGTATTTTGTACTCTGTTAAGTAATGTCTTGAAATATTAATTTTGCCATTAATTTGATTCTATATATTTCTAAGTATACCATTTTTATAAAATTTTTAAATATAATTTGAGTTCAATTCCTTTATATAATTATTCGGTGTCTACGCTAGTATTCCCCACTTCCCAAACCTGGTCAGAATCATTAAGAATTGGCTTCTTGAAAAGAGGGTTGGGTTTATTTAGTACAGTTTCATGCATACTTCACCATTAAAGTGACCAGTCCCCCGTGGTGTTGAATCTGTGCATAATTGTTTACTCTTTTCAATTGTAATGACAATAGAATATATTAAATTAAAAAAAAAAAATAATGATCACATGTATTCTATTAAATCTTACCTATATGGCTTTTATAATGCGGTAGATATTTGTATTTCTAAATGGAATATATCTATATAGAAGATGGTTATGAAAAATACTTGTATCACCCACTATAAATAAATGATTTTTTATATATTTATATATAGAAATTGAATATATAAATTTAAAGACGTATTTCTTTATTTGATTTTTTAACGTGTGTCTTAATGTTACTTACTATAATTTTTTCTTAAATGAAATAAATCTTTTATTTTATTTGTTCACATCAAACACTAACACTTAAAGCATGACACTCCTTTCAGTCACGCTTTCACTTTTATAAACAAAAAGTGCTTTTACGAATATTAAGAATTTTTTTAAATGCAATCACTTAAAATTTATGTAAAATATAAATTCAAATTTCTAATTATTATCTTTAATATCAAATACTTAATTATCTCATTATATGAATGATATGTTAATAATAATAATATTAAATATTTAAAAATAGTTAAATTTTATTTACACGGATAGTAATCAATTTTTTTTTATATAGTGAAATAAAATGATAGTGAAGTGATTTTTTTCTTAAATGTTATATTTGTCCTATATAATAATTGATTATTAAAAAAAATCTCATAAATAAATAATTCTTTTAATTTTCAATATTTATTTTAATTATGCCCAAAATTTAATAATATTTACATTATTTATAATGTAATATTTTCTATTATGCATTTATGACATTGATAATGTACTAATATTAAATAAAAATAATTTTGATACACATAATATTTTAGTTTTATTACTATTATATATATATTTAATATATATTTAAATGATTAAAATAATTTCACATTATTTAAAATAGAGGAGTGATTTCACCACATCACTTCATGAAAGATAAGAAAATTTTGAATTTTAATAATCAAACTGAAACAAAATACTCAATTTCCTAAAGAAAAAAACAAACTTCTCTCCATTTATCCTATAAAAATATACATATTTGTAAAAAAAAAATACTTAAATGAAGAATTCTTTACGATTTATCACGTAACATTCATTACTATTTTTCAATTACACCGATATCAATGAGTCATAGGTTATAAGACGAAGAGAGTATAATTATATATATTGTTGTCCATTCATTGGTTCAAGTGCTTATATCAATATTTGGACCCTTCAAATATAGGTTAGGGGCTATGATTACAGTTGTTTATGGTTGATTTTTTTTAAAAATCAAACTATATTTATTTTAAAATCAATATATGAATTTATATTTATAATCAAATCTATTATTTGGTTTAAAATCGGTTATAAAATTAATTGTAAAATTAGTTATGGTTAAATAACCAATTTATAATTTAAGGCAATCAGTTTTGAAACAATTTTAATTAAATTCGATTTTTTTTTTAAAAATCGGTTAAAAATTGATTATTTTTTAAAAATAATTTATTCCATAGTTTAAAAATTAAATTATTTAAAAAAATCAATTTTTTCGATAAATATTTTAAAAATATTCTCACCAAATATTGGTAGTGGATAAAAATCAAATTTAAATATAAAACACAAGTGGTTATCAAACCGGTGTATAAATAAACCGAATTATAATCATATGATTTTAACCAGATATTTAAAATGA
>PGTU02007845.1:0-13663 GCA_002896215.2 Cicer echinospermum
ATCTACCTTATAGGTGGTCCTTACCGGAAAAAAGTGAGCAGATTTAGTCAGTCGATCCACTATTACCCATATAGAATCATTTTTTCTCCTTGTTTTTGGTAATTCGGTTATAAAATCCATGGAAATGCTGTCCCACTTCCATTCAGGTATATCTAAAGGTTGCAACATCCCGGCAGGTCGCTGATGTTCCACCTTCGCTTTCTGACAAGTTAGGCAAGTGGATACATATTACGCTACATGTTTCTTCATTCCTGGCCACCAATAATTCTGCCTCAAATCCTGATACATCTTTGTTGCTCCAGGATGAATACTCAGCTTACTCTTATGAGCCTCTTCTAAAATCGTTTTCCGCATATCTGTAATTTCTGGTACACAAATCCTACCATTACATCGCAAAATATTATCTGATCCAATCTTGAACTCAGTCGTCTTCCCTTGCACTATTAGGTTCCTCTTCTCTTGTATTAAGACGTCATCTTGAGAATTTGCAATGTCTTCAAGTAGTCCACTCGAAATTTTAATCATTCCGAATTTCAAAATTCCCGGTGCAAACTCTACGTTCAAGTGTAGGTCTCTAAAAGCTTCCCACAACTCTTGTTGTCTAGCCATAATTGTTGAAGACACCGATACACTTCTTCTGCTCAACGCATCAGCCACTACATTGGCCTTCCCAGGGTGGTACTGCAGTGTGAAATCAAAATCCTTGAGAGTCTCCATCCATCGTCTCTGGCGCATGTTCAACTCCTTCTAATCAAGCAAATATTTCAAACTTTTATGGTCACTGAACACGGTGAACGTGCACCCATATAAATAGTGCCTCCAGATCTTCAATGCAAAAACAACTGCGGCAAGCTCCAAATCATGGGTAGGATAGTTTCTCTCATGAATCTTCAGTTGTCTTGAGGCATAAGCCACTGCTTTCTTGTGTTGCATCAGAACACATCCCAAACCTTGGTGAGATGCATCACAATAAACTTCATAGGGTTCTTCTGATTGCGGTAATACCAACACTGGTGAGGTCGTCAATTTTCTCTTTAGTAACTGGAAATTTTCCTCACACTTCTCCGTCCATGCGAACGGTTGATCTTTTCTGGTAAGTTGTGTCAATGGAGCCACAATCTTAGCAAAACCTTCGATAAACCTCCTGTAGTACCCTGCCAATCCCACGAAGCTTCGTATGTCAGTGACAGTCTGAGGTTGTTTCCAAGCAAGAACCGCCTCAATCTTAGCCGGATCTACAGCGATTCCTTCCTTGGTTATCACATGTCCTAAGAAATTCACTTTCTCTAGCCAAAATTCACACTTCGACAAATTGGCATACAATCGCTTATCGCGTAAAATCTCAAGAACTTGGCGTAAATGTTCTCCATGCTCTTCTTCAGTTCTTGAATAAATCAATATATCATCAATGAACACCACAACAAATTTATCAAGGAATGAATTAAAGATTCTGTTCATGTAGTCCATGAAAATTGCTGGTGCATTGGTAACTCCAAACGGCATAACCAGATATTCATAATGTCCATAACGGGTTCTGAAAGCAGTTTTCTGAATATCTCATTCCCTTACTCGAATCTGATGGTAACCCGACTTCAAATCAATCTTTGAAAATATCGCGGCCCCTCTCAGTTGATCCATTAAATCATCGATGCGTGGCAAAGGATAACGATTCTTAATAGTTGCCTTATTAAGCTGTCTATAATTCACACATAAGCGCGAGCTTCCGTCCTTCTTCTTAACTAGCAAAACTGGAGCTCCCCACGGTGATACACTTGGTCTTATAAATTTCCTCTCCAACAAGTCTTCAATTTGACTTTTGAGCTCATTTAATTCCAATGGCGACATTCGATACGGTGCCATTGAAATTGGTCCCGTCCCTGGGTGCAAATCAATGAAAAATTCCACTTCTCTTACCGGTGGCAATCCTGGAAATTCCGTTGGAAATATGTCCCGGTACTCCTTGACAAGCATCACATCTTCTATGTTCACATTTATCTTTGCCTCCACATTAGCCAGAGACAAAAACTCATGAGTCCCTTTCACTTAGCGGGACATCACTGGAGTTTGTTAGCAGCGAAATACTTAACAATTCCTGGGTTCAGGGAAAAAGAACCGATTTACGAGCAAATCCAAGATCACTAAATTGGTAAGGAATCAATTCCATACCCGAGGATGACATCGATGATTGTAGCGGTAAACAATAATTACCAGAAATCCCTTTCTGAATACATGTGACATGTAACATGCAGATTTACTGTTAAAAGTCTTAGCAGGTGTGGAAACAACCAAATCAAAAGGTTAAAGCAAGACACAGATACTTCAACGCGATTCACACAATCATAGCAATTGAAGGAATGGGTTGTCACCTCGAGACAAGAGTGCAGTTAGAGTGTTACCTGCAATCTCGCAGTCACGTTGAATCAGTTTACCAGATGTTCCCCTCTTAAGCACTCACGCATAAATTGCGTCCTCTAGCAGTAGGACGAGTAGCCTCAGTTACATTCACAACGGGTTCACCTTCGAGTCGTGCATCCTTGCCATGTGTCCTGCTTCTGACAATTGTACAGGTGGAGTTTAGGTGGTACAAGCCGTTGCACTATGTCCCTCTTCCCCACATCGGAAACATCGAACCACTCGTCCAGTTGTCTCCCAATTCGGGTTCCCTGGGCAATCTGCCCACGTTGTTAGTTCCTTGGTCGATCATAAGGCTTTAGCAACTTGTTTCCCCTTGTTCTAATATTCACCCGACTAGGGCCTCCTGAATTAAAATGCCCTCCTCGGCTACCCTCTATATTTTTCATATCTCCACTTCTCTACATTTCTCTACAGCGCTTGGAAACGCTGATTCCCAAAGCAAGACGGAGTCTTGAATCTCATACTTTAGCCCGTCTTGGAAACGATGAACATGAATGGTTCATCAATCTCTTCACGGAAAAACCTGAAATGCCTCGATAGCGATTTCAACTTAGCGCATATCGCCCCGGTCATGTTTCCCCTGATGAAGTTTTAGAAAATCACACACAGTTTATCCTAGTACTCATCGGGAAATATTGTCTAAAAACTTCCTTTTGAATGATTCCAGTTCACGCTCCTCGTGAGCTGTCCCATAATAGTCTTGCACTCTCCACAGTCTCAGCATCCCCAATAAGCATATAAGTGGCATAGCTTGACCTTCACTCCGCCTGACAGTTAATCATTTCAGATTTTCTCCCTTCTGGGATCATTGATCCGCCTTCTCTGATCCTCTCTCCATTTAAACTTAGGAGGATCGGTAACGACGAAGTCTTCTAACCCCTAGTGACTCTGCAGCACGGACTCTCTTCACCTCTTTCAAGATTCACTTGAGTCTTGGCAGCAGTCTGTGCAGCAACAAAGCAGCCATGTTATTCATAGCCTCCGCATTTGATCATTCCTATTAGCGTTGCTCCTGAGCGTCATTCCTTCTTGGCGGCATGGTTTTCCTATAAAACCATCATCAAGTAGAGTCTTATAACACTACTCAATTATATTTGGACTGACACTCAAGCCACCTTAAACCGACGCACTATCAGATAACAACTCCCAACCTATAGGTTGGACCTACAATCTATAACCAAGGTTCCACAGCCCCCAAGGAAACCAAACATCTCTGATACACAATTTACACCCGATTTCAAAGCGAGGGTGTATTTTTTAAAAAAGAAATTAAACTTAACAGAGAAATAAATACGGAAATGCCTTTGGGATTAATAATTGAGTCATTATAATTTACATGTAGCGGAAAAGTTTCTCCAAATATAAATCCAAGTAGTATTAAACAACACAAATCGACATGGATCCATTCAATAAGATGTCAACTGACATATAGATTTAAGGTACCGTTTTCCAAATACAAAAACTCAACCAAAGAAGGACGTCTACGTCCCTATCTCAACCTATCTGTCATCTACCAAAACTTACACCCTGAGTGATCTCACGCGGCCCGTGAGTCCTCCTACGTAGCTCCATCAAGCTTCCCATCAGCGTGGTATGAACCATAGGTCGTCTGACTCTCATCTGGGGCAAAGCCCAGATTCCACAATAGTTTAAAGGGTCACCAACGAAATTCAACAGATAACACCATAACATTAAGTTTTAAATGCACAAATAACCTTTTCACTAGCATGCACCTTAAAAGGATTTCTCTATTGCTAAAGTTCATGTAATGCTGCCAATTAAAATGAAATCAAAATGAAGTTCTCAAACCATCAAGTAATAATAATGACCAAAGCATTGATAATCATTGAACAATCGTTATCTAACTCAAAATTTAAACTTATGCTGAGCCAATCGATTGCCAAATCGATTTGGTCAGTTCTGTTGAGTTTCCTGCATGACCAAATCGATTCTAAGTCGATTTTGTCAGTTTTACTAAGCTCTAGGATTGCCAAAATCTATTTTGGCAGTTTTGCTGATTCCTGGCCTTCTGCTAATCGATTTCTTAAAGATTTTGAAACCATATTTATACATCGATTGGCAAATCAATTAGTTAAAAATATGAACTCCTGCAACCTCATCCAATCAATTGGGGATCATTTCCCTACTGTATTCTTCCAAAACACTTAAACTATTCAATCCACTCAACATAACTCCAAACTTAACACTTAGCAAAACCCACACAATCACCACGACGAATGGTTTTCGAAACAGTTTTACAATCCATCGCACTCCACAAGTAATCAATACATAACACTTAGAAATTCCAACACAATTACACAACAATTCCAATATCAACACCTCAATCTATACTGATTCAAACACCACTGTTGCCAAAGACCCATAATGCAATGCATATATGCCAAAATGCATGGACTCGGAATCCAAACCAAATCCCTCCTTCGAAGGGCTGTAAATCATAATTGTACTGCTAATCGCAGGCCAAGTATACCGATTACCGAGGTGCCACCTATAAACGGGTCTGCACGATTTACTAAAAGCGTAAACATAAACGTACTGCCTATTTCACGGGGCCCGTATCGTTACCGAGGTTCACCTATCACGGGTCTGCACGGTTTACTAAAACAACGTAAATTGTAAATGTACCGCCTATCACAGGCCAAAGTCTATTTACAAGGTGCACTTCCGGGTACTGCAACATTTACAAAAAGCGAAAACCATAAACGTACTGCCCTAATCACGGTCCCGTATCGTTTATCGACGGTGCCACCTATCACGGTCTGCACGGTTCCCAAAAACGTAAATCATAAAGTACCCGCCCTATCACATTGCAAATACTACTTTATCAAGGTGCACCTATCACGGGACTGCACGATATACAAAAAGCATAAAATGCATGAGCATATACTGACTCATCACAACATCGTTAGGCAAATGCAGATATTAAAAATTCCCATTTTTAATACTATTTAACTAAACGATTTCCAACAAATATAAGCAAACAAAATATTAAGAGATTCCCCTTCTTATACTCTTTTGACTTATAACGATTTTCAAACAACTTTAAGTAAAAGAAATATAAGAGATTCCCCATTCTTAATACTCTTTAACATTAAAACGAGTTCCAAAACGAATATTAAGTAAACAAGATATTAAGAGTTCCCATTCGTAATACCATTTAACTTAAACGATTTTCAAACGGAACATTAAGTAAAACAGACATTAAGAGATTCCCCTTCTTAAACTCATTTAACTTAACGATTTTCAAAACAAACATTAAGTAACCGAGACATTTAAGGTTTCCATTCTTAACGCCCAGTTAAACTTTAACGATTTTCAAAACAACTATTAAAGTAACCCAGACATTAAGATTCCCCTTCTAATATCCAGTTAACTTAAACGATTATTCACAAACACACATTAAGTAAACCGAGACATTAAAAAGGATTCCCATTTTTAATACTCGTTTAACTCTAATGGTTTTCAAATTCACAACAAAACCACTCGAAACATTTTATCAAATTCAATTTCACAATCCACACCAACACATCAATTTTCAATCGGTATTAAACTAGAACACGTCAAATACGACGACACAAACAACACACTACACTCAAACCATCAAATTTCATATACCATAATCATACACAAATGAGTTAAAGTTCATTTTCCACGAAAACATCCATCAAATATAACAAAACCTACTCTAAGAAATTACCTAAAAGTCTTAGATCCATTTCCCAAAATCAATACTCAAACCCTACGAAGCTTCTTTTCCACACAACCACAAGTAAGTCCTAAATGAAAACTAGAAATTGGGAGAGCCCTTACCTTTACGTAGCTTTAACGTGCGAACACGTCACGCGATAAAATCCGGCCAAAATCTCCCGCTCGCAACGTCGCTCCAAATTGGTCCCCAGCACCGTAGCATGGTGGTGAGCAATTCCCTTCAACTCTTCGCGAAACGAAGCTTAGATCTAATGAACGGAGGGTTTGTGTATAATGGTTTTGAAATCCTTTACACCGTTTTCTTCGGTTTTCGATTCACGAGAGAGTGAAGTTAAGATATTATTAACTTTCTTGATCATAAAACCCCAAAATATTTTTTAACCTTTGGCTAAAAAAGCTCCGAGCCAAATCCAAAAATACATAAAAATACATAAAGTGTACTTTAAAATTATGGTCTTTACACTTTGGAATGTTTGGGATGTGACAACTACTTCTTCTTTAGTGAACATTGCATATCATTTATGTTGTTCCAGTGGCATGCCAACCACTGTAGTTACCCTCTACAGCAGGCGTTGTGGTACCATAATAAATTCCCTTCTCAATTAGATTTCCAATAATTTATCATGAGGGAGATTTTTTGGAAAAGGTAATAGTGCCCAGCCAAAATGGTTCAACTATTTTGAAGTTGTTGGTGTTTTTCAAACAAATCATCATAATAGAAAACATTATTTGATGGATGAACATATTCATTGTCAGAACAGTCTGCTCCTTGCGGAGATGTTCAAGTTAAAACCCTTTTGCTAAATGATCTTTCTCTTAGAATTTTGTGTTTGTTTTTCCAACTCCACGACTATCTTGGCAGTTTTCATGGATGATATTCGAACATTATCAACTTTGTGATTTATTCAATTTTAACATTGCAATTATTTTTCTTCACTATCTTATCTTTAAATATGAAAATCAACATATTCATCAAGCATAATATGCATAATTTCATCTATAGTTTGGGCATTGAAATTTTATATTCTATATTTATATATTGTAGAGTATTCAGAAAATAGACTTTGATGGCATTTTAAAACAAATTTGCTCATACTTTCTTTATCATGCTAAGCATAGTAATGACATTCAAAAATATTAAAGTATGATATATTTTTCTTTCTATTTTTCAAAGAATTCATATGAAGTATGTTAGAGATATTTTCTAATAAAGCCAGATTAAACATGGCAAAACAATTATTATGGCTTCTCTCAAAAAATTATTTTTCAACCACTTGATCTTTAAACTTTGTTTTCTATTAATTGTCTTTGTAAAATAAACTTTCTTGTATTAAAAAAAAAAAAAACAACTTCATATTGTTGGAAAGTTCTTTGACAATCAAATCATGTGAAATATCATTTCCATCAAAGAGTTATTTGAAGAATGATGTTTCGAATTTCCTTTGATCATTTATTATAGAAATGACCATTCTTTTTCAAAAGACTTAAAAATATGATTTGGTTGGAAATTCATCTAAGTATAATTTTATAGAAATGATTTTTACAATCACCTTTCAACCTTGAAAGGATTTTTACAAACACACTCAATCTAACATAAAAGATCAACTTGAGTTACAAATGATGTGTATGATAAAAGTGTTTGGGATCTTGAAACTTCTAAACACTTGTTTGAGATAAATAAAGACAAACTCAGTAAATGATGATCAAAAGATATAGTGAAGAGAGTTGGAGTTTACTTGAAGAGTTTTTGATTTGTTCTTACTTGAACTAGTGTTGGTAGATTTGTAAATTGAACTCTTACCTTTGTCTTCCAATGGATTTTCAATTTATAGATGATAAAAGGCTTTGAATATGCAGTTTATAATGATCTGTTCTTAATTATGTCTTTTAAGAGGAATAACCAGAATGTTCTTTTTGTAAACCAGACATTCTTCATTTTTGTTTTTGAGTGCTGATTGACAGTTGTGTGTGTCATGTTTTTTTGCTCTTGTTCGTGTGTTGCTTTTTGCATAGGATGTAGTGTGGTATTTATGTCTTGTGTACTTTTTAATTTTAAATCTAGAGATTGATCTGCTTGTTTGTTCTTGATGTTTTTATTTGCCTTTGTTAGTCCCCTTTGAACGATTTGTCCAAAAAATGATCTTGAGTAGATTATTAAATTCCTCTGTAATGAATACTGATGAATTGTAGTGCAGTATATGTATTTTCGTTAGCCTAGATCGATCTTAAATTACAATCGATTTTGTCTCTTTATAAAACCATACATTCTTGGATAAAGTTGTGTAAAAACCATAACCAATTTTCGTTTCTATTTTGCAGTGATTTGCTGGATTTGACTTCTGCAGCTGTTGTGTGCATGCTTTTTGTTCTATGCGTGCGTCACTGATGAAGTAATTTTATCATTTTGTCCAGGTTGGACTTGGTTTATGTTAGCCATCAATTTGGAGAGTTGATCTTGCTATTTGTTCATGATACTTTGCTTTGTTTTTGTTGATCGAATTTACCAAAAGCAACTATTTTTGAAATTATGTTCTTTCTCTTTGAAGTTTGGTTTATTTGAATGAAGGATGTATATTTTTGCAGCCTAGAACAATTTGATTTAATGAAATCTTTGTCCAGTGTTTTTGGCCTTCATGATGTGAAAATAAGAATTATCTTCTGTTTTTCTGTTTAATAACCAGAATAGTCTATGCTTTCATTTGATTCAGTTTTTGTAACCCAAAATGATCTTTGTTTTTCCAGAATGATATTGTCATCATATTTTATGCACTTTGATGAAGTGAATGGTTTTTGCTTAATTCACTTATTCAATTCATGTTTCCTTAAATAAAAACCCAAGTCATCATTAGTTAGCCACCATCATAAAACTTAATCATATTATTTTCATAACGTTTGTTGTCATTAAAACATACATCAAAAAGGTTTTTTCCTCAATAGATACTTCAGGGCCACTATCTCACTGTCTTTTCTATTTGTATTTCCTAACCATTCAGCCTGTCCAAATATCTCCACTATGAAACATCCCTAGGTCAATTATCATCATATAAGTACTAAAACATAACTAAGTCCATTATCAACATATAAGTACACATTCCACATTTTTTGTGGCTATGTTGAAACATCTCATGCCTCTACATCATTAACCAACTATCCTAAGCTCACACCCGTTTTTTTCCAGATCATTATACCACATACCTAAAATATGATCCTATTAAACATTTTCTTCAAATACCTAAAACCTCCCAATATGACCATATATATCTTGGTCACTTTCCATGTTAATTCTTATGTCCCATATACTCCAATTTTTAATATTGCTAAATACCCCTCTTCTCTGAGAGTGGAAATACCACATTCAAAAGGAATCCATTCTCTATAATATAATTGATAAAAGAACACATATAATCAAGAATGGGACCTGCACAAACAAGACTCCACAACAAGACACACAAGCAAACTCAACATGGACACTGACCATCCATCACATTTAACTGCCACAAATACCCTAAAGTATAACACCAATTAAATCATTAAGACAAAAGCATAATCAGAAATACATGTCATGAAACCCTACATGACAACAGAAACCCAAATAATATCATTCACCTCAATCATCAAACAAAAGCATAATCAGAATACATGTCACTAAACCTACATGACAAAGAAACCCATAAGAAACACCTAAGTCGACAGAACATGACAATCGATAACAACATCCAAACTTGACTACCTAAAATAATTAAATAATAGTCTCGTCGTACAATTGAGACTTCAAACAACACTTAGCTTAATAGTCTAACTTGTGTTGAGTTGTCTAACTCATCTCGCCTCCCTCATTTCATCATCGTCTATTCTTCACCTTCAATTTCGTTTTTCACCGTTTACTTTGTACAATTTCAATTGATACCCTATGTTTGATAATTGCAATTTTTTTTTACTCACAAATCGTTGCTTCGTGACAATCTTATTTTACAGCATGACACACTGCAATGATACTAAAGCTAAAATGTTAAGTTCATCCCTTAAAGAACTTGCAAGAAATCTTTGTTGCACGTGGCATCAATTGCGGCTACAATTGTAGTTATAGTTATTGTTCTAGTATAAGGAATTAGGTAAAACTAGTCGACAATATATCGTGACCTAGGCCAAAGGTGTTTTGGGAATATAATGAATGACCTTTCTCTTTAGGTTGAATAATATGTCTATTTATAATGTGAGTATCTAACTAAAGGTGTGAAAAATATATGATTAATTAGACCGTATTGATAAACTGGACTGCTCTTCACACACACAAAAAAAAATTTAACCAATTAAATGGTATCATAAACTTAACCAAAAATTTGAAACAAACTAATTACCCAATTTTAACTAAAAAATTGGTTTAACCATTTTAAAATTCTTTTAACCAAAATATTCATAAGAATTAAAAAATTCCATGAATTTGTCAACAACAAAAAATTACGAAACCCTAACTCCAAATCTCTATCTCATTCTCTTTTTGCTCTCTATAACAATGTAATGTTTTTTATGTTACCAAAATATTTACATATGAAATTCATAAATAAATTGCTAAATCTATTTGCATTTTAATTTGATGAATCCACTTATTTTTCTTTTTGTCATTGTTTGTATTGTATAATCTTAACAACGTGAATAAGCAGTGAGATAAATCAACTTCTTTATAGTTTATAATTTTTTAAAACCAATTTTTAAAATATTCATTGAAAAATTTATTTTAAAATCAAAATTTTAAAACCAGTGAAAATTTGGTTTTTATAAAAATTCACTAAAAAACTGATTTCAAACTCGGTTATAATTTAAAATCAATTCGAAATTTGTTTAATATATTAAACTACTTTATATTTATAAATTGATTTTAAGTCGATTTGAAATTGAACTAACTTGAAACATGTTCTAAAAATAATCAATTTTTATGAAAGTGGATTTTAAGGACTGAAACTAAACCATTAATTTGGTTTTTGGACCATGAATACCCTTATATCTAACCATCCTGGACTTCTCCTAATACCTTCCTTTATGTCGCTCCAACTACTCCTTTAGTGGAGAAGTGGTTATTCCCTCTCTTTGAGCACATCCAACATGCCTTGACCAAGTGAGTATATAACTCATGACTTATTTTGGGTAGAAGTGTTCGCATAGCATCCAACACTTATTGACATTATTTTTACTAACTTAGGTCTTGGGCCGGCCTTGAGTACTCGACTATCGAGATGATTAAATAAACATGACGATCCAATTACATTGCTAATTTTAATATATAAAAATGTGACCATAATTGTGGTTACAAATGATGTAATCTAGCTATACTCCAAGAAATATATGATGTTGCAAAAAAATATCATATTAATGGAGAGAGATAAAATGTGAGTAGATATAAATGCATTATTGAGGAAAATAATGAAAACAATCTTTTGACATTTCCATTGTTTTTAGAAAGATAGACAATTGGTTTACCTTCAAAAGTTTGAATTAGGATCTTCTCATTAACAAGGTAAATTAACGCAACGATTTATAAAATAATAAAAATAGGAATACTTTTTACAAGTGAAAAAGGTCCTTAGCTTTCCTCACTTATTTGTGCGTATTTTGTGAACACATGAACACACCACCTAAAACCACCATAATACATTTATAATAATATTACTAAAGTATTTGAAGACAACTTACAGCAGATAAAGAAAATCTGTTATAAGAGAATAAACTTTAAGTATACTTATATTAGAGATATCATGTTTCTCTATATATACACAGTAACAATTCAACTTTGTTCCTCAATTAAAAAATAACAGTACAATATTCAATGAACATTGATTTACACCTAGAATTTCTTGAATATTGTTTCCAATTCCAAGACTTACTCGTACTAAAGTTATTCATATAAGAGAGAAGTTCATTTATAATAACATAAGTTAAAATAACATTACAACTCTTAATTCCCGGATCACCCTATCATAGCGAGGGTTTCTCCCAAACTTGAACCTTCGAGAACTCGTTTAACATGTAATTAATTGCAATTTCTGCAAACGCAGGGTTCAAGCCAGTCAAACAACACGAAGTAGGTGAGTTTTGAAATCATGTTGATCGTTAATATAATAAGATGAAAACAGCAATTATCATCAAGTAAAACGCGTATCATTAAACAAACATTCTTCAAGGAAAAAAATCAACTTATATAGTCAAAATCAAAGACAACTCAATACCTTCACTGTAACATCAATTAATCGCATAAATTATTATCCATATAATACATTTATTAATCACAACAAAATCAAAAAAATGCAATTGCGCTATGCATTGAGCTATAGACTCTTACTGCACATGTGGTTAATTCATTCTAACTCTGAAATACTTGAGTTTAGGAGGTTGATACTATGCCACATACCTGGTGGACGGACAATTTAATTTCGGGCCATGTCCTCATAGATCCCTCAACTCAACCCGAGACAAACATTACGTGACTAGTCGAGGTAACGTGTGTTGCGTGGAGCTCCAACATTTGGGTGCTAACCTCCAAGTCACGTAGGAATCTCATCCCACACTGAATACCTCCAAGGATCTAACAAATCTATGCTTAAGGCTCAGTAGTAGCGCACGAATCAGGCTCATTTCAGTTGTACTTCCCGAATCACTAGGCTTGTCAGCCCTACCCTATATGATGAACAAAATAATCTTCACTTCACAATTCACCATATTTATTTTCCCCCCTCAGTTTGGTATATTGTACTCCTTAAAATCGTCATCATCATACACCAAAATTGAACATAACCATTCATTATCATCAACTTGAGGCTAATTCATATTCTCATCACGGTTTAGAACATCACTATTCATCAATCGTCACCTAACTCATCCAATTATATAGCCATCACTATCATCATCAAACATTTATCACAAAATTTATTCAATGTCACAATTATTAATCGTAATCATCGTTCATTACTAATTTATCACAACACATCCACTTTTGTTATCACATCACATAAACTCATCTATCACACATATATAAATTAATTCACACCCAATATCACAATAAATATCAAACACAACACATTCAAATAAATTAAATCAGCAACACCCGACAAATATTTTATTCTATATTTTAATCTCACCAATTCCATATTTTCACAATTAATTAATTAACCTCAAGCTACTGCCATACGTTAGCAGCCCGGTATGAATCGTTGAGAAATACGGTTTTTTCCTGTTCATCTTCCAATAACTACATCTTATTGAATCAACGCTCTCTCTTGACTTTTCTGGGTTAGAATTAATGAGCAGGCCAAGGAGGTAGGAGCATGCAAGGAGATAGGCCAATAAAATTGTAAGTTAACACATTGTCAAATTATTTTGTATATCCCTGTTGAAAGATCTTGTGTTGGTTTATTTTAGAACTACAATGGTTTTTTAGAATTAATATTAACTTATAGTCACAACAAGAATTCATTGAATTTGTGAGGGCCCAAAATCCCTCACAATGAAGACATTTTGTGGCGGCCTT
>PGTU02007857.1:0-12896 GCA_002896215.2 Cicer echinospermum
AATGCAAATATATTTTTTACAAAATTAATTTTGTTGCACTTTTTTCTACCTAGTAAATTATGGGTTATTTAATTTATTTATTGTAGATTTACGCTGAGTTTTCTGCACTCTGCCACATCTAAGAGGAACATGAATGACGTGAAGACAATGGTAAAACAACTAAAGTATAAAATTGCAGACCCTTTAAACAATGGTCAAGATAGTGGTGACGATGACATTTGATAGAGATCATATTTAGTGGTTATAATGACATTTAGTAGAGTTTATATTTATTAAGATTTGTTTTAATATTTGTAATTTGGTAATATTTTATATTTGATTATACTTTTAGTTTTTTCGGGACATACTTTAATTATCTTTTAGTTTTTTTTGCAAAATATGTTATTAATTCTGTAATAGATTTATATTAAAATAAACAATTTAAAAATTTGATATAAAAAAATTCATTAATCGCAGATTAATTACATGCAGATTTAACAAATTTGCTTCCAAATATTTCCTATGAATTTATCTAAGGATATGAATTTTTTAAAACTTTCTTACGAGTTTATCTGCGGAATTACGTGCCGAATATTTTGGAGATAATTTGCCTACAAAAATAGTTGCAGGAAAGTTTCTAGAAAAAGTCTTGTAATTTCTCATCCAAACGTTTGATGCGAATATAATATATTCAACTTTTCTGTGGAAGTAACCGCAGGTTAATTACATGCGGTTTCAAAAATCTTCAACAAATAATTATCTGCAAATCAATCATGCAATATAAATAGAGATTATCATGCAATATTTCAAAACACACAAACACTAAAATCAATTTCTCTTAATTTTCATTAAAATTTTCACTTTTCCATATTCCATTGAAAAACTAGCTACTGACAACAACAAAATTTCTTCGTGAGTATTATTTCCATCCCTCAAATAGCCATTGTAATATTGGTCATTTTATTGATTTTCTTTAACATTGTTGGATCAATGGCTACTCAAAATGATAATAATCAACATTTCACTTATAATGATTCTTCACCTCCTTCACAATCTCTTTATGCACTTCACCATCCATCCATTGAGTAACTAAACTCTCTTCTATGATATTTGGTGAATCTTGTGATTAAAATACCTTTTTACTATGTCTTAGTTTTAAATTCTAGTTTTATTTTAGATTTTTGTTGTTTATCTCAATTAAATTATTCAATTGCTTTATTACATGTTTGATGTAAGACCCGCATTTTTCTTCATTAGGGTCAAGTTTCGAAGACGAAACTATTTAAGGCAGATAGAATGTAACATCCAGACATTTTATTTTATTTTAATATTTTACCTTATTAGGAATTGAGATAATTATTATTAAAAATTAACTACTATTGTAATGTGTTATTTTAAATTTTTTTATAATATAATATAATATAAAATAATAAATAATATAATAATAAAAGGAACCGTTAATATAATTTCTGTTTTCCATAATATCACGTTACTTTACTTTGTACTACTCAAGTTAAAAGTTCCCCGCGTTTGACTTAGTTCCCATCATAGCCGTAATTACGTAGCCCATTAAACGTTCACGGTCTGGCTAAGGTTCCCTGGATTAACTTTCTCCTCTGTCAACCTTGCCCACTCCACTTCTGGTTTAAGGTTCCCCACTTCTGGTTTAAGGTTCCCACTCATGCCTTAACGATCTCCGCTTCTAGCTTAACTTCCCACTTGTGGCTTAAAGTCAATCCTTTTTGATAAAAAGGAAACAAAAACAAAACAGACGTCTTCCGTTCAAAAAACACTCTTGCAATATAAAAAAAGGTTTAGGAGAGAAAAAGAGAGAGACCAATTTTGATAGAAAAGGCAACCACCAAAAGAGAAAAGAGATGAGTAACTCCATTCCCGAATTTGTTAAATCAGTGTCAGAAAATCATCAACTGCGCATTCGTTAAACGTTAGATCGGGCTGATTTTAGGACATCAGGTTCGCAGCATTCAGACCCACGTTTTCAACGGTCGGATTGGCGAAATGACGTTCAGAGAGGGAGAAACTGTACTCGCACAGCAGCAGGTGTGAAATGAGTGAGACAAGAGTTTGTGAAGCATAATTCTAAATATAACACTAGTAATGGTAAGGGCATCACTCCATCCGCTTTCATACTTGAATTATATGTGATATAAACGTATCGTGATGTTATGTATTGGTTTTGTTTGTGTGTTATCTTTAAAATGAATATTAATAATGGTTGTGCTTGATATGCTCAGATTGTGGAAAATGAATGTTATATTATACGTTGTTATAATGGTTGTATTTGACATGTTGTGGTTATTCAAGGTGATTACTTTGGGTCTAAACTAGGTTGGTTTAGAACAAGGTTGAATGATTTTGGACGTTCTGATTGAGTGGTTTATATTGTTACTAACAAAAGTGTCTACGTTCATACATTCATTCATAGTCGTGTGGTGGTGCGTCCATAATTGGTTGGAGCCCACAGATCCTTGCGGGGATGTTGAGCTAGTGGTGTTGCTTGGAAGGACCCACGAAGCTCGAGTTAGTGGTGTTGCTTGGAAGGACCCACGAAATTCCCTTGCGGGGGAGGTGATATTCCGGAATCATGCATTGACATATAGTCTAACAAATAGGATTTGTGCATTTTTTATTTGTATCTTTGGTGCGTTGTGATTTTTAACTGTTAAATGAATTATATGAATTATTTATATTTTTGTTATAACAACTATATATGTATGCATACTTGCTCTGTATTTTTTATTTGGAGATGACCCTTACATTTGACAGGACGTCACATATAGTATTATTTGAGCGAATAATGTCACGGTCAACCTAATAGGAGAAATGCGAGAAAGTACAATAACAGTTGGAGGCTCTGAGATACTTCTGTATTGGTGTTAGACTTGTTTGGTGAGTTTTCCACAAGTCCAAAGTTTGTGACCAACTAGAATTTATGTTTGGGTAGTCAAACGTCGAGAGTTTTGACTCTAGGAGTTTCTTTTGTTTAATGTATTAAATTTACTTTTAGTAATTGCAAATACTCTGATTTATTATTTTTGAAATATAATTAAAATAGTTATTAAATGATTTTAAAGGAAATGAGTACTTAAGATAATCATAAATAAATAAAAGCGAATCTGTAATTTTACGTTTAGAATTTCGGTAGTTAATTTCCCAAAAAAAACGGGTCGTTACATTTGAGATGGTCAACCTTTGCATGCCTTAATCAATCAATTAACTAGTACCAACTACAATTAACTGGTAGATCTATAGGATAATTAAGATTAAGATTCTTGATGAAACATAGATATTAATATTTCAATCATTTAACCTATTGGTTTTGTATGTTTTCTCTTAATTATATTTTTTGTATGATTAATAAAAGAACTTATATAGGAAAAATAATATTACATTGAATGACAAATCTTGTTAGTAGTTTTTAAGAGTGATTTATAATTAAGAAATGAACAAGAATTATATAAACTAGACTTGAGATAGATATTACAAGTGAAATCAATGAATCTAGATTTCTTTCATTAATTCAAGTTTGTTATTATATACTCTCATTATAACTTTATTTTATCAGTGCGTTTTGGTATCGTGACAACAAATATTTTCATTCCAGTTCTAAATAATATAAATATTGATAATTTGGTAGTTGTTAAATTATCTATATGGATTGCGACAATCTTTTATATAACAACTTGGCAATGTACATTGAAAGATTTTATGCACAGTTGAACATAGTGCAATTGAGAGGGATGATTGAAATCTGATGGTGTTCCTCAGACGTGTTGTGAGACTGAGATGGGGGGAAAATGGTGAAGAAGCGAAGTTAGGTTTGTTTTTGTTGAGCATGTTGCCGGATGTTTGTCAGGTGCTAATGGTTAAGATGTGACAACACGTCACACCACGTTGCTTGAGGAAGACGTGTGTTATTGGTGAGGCTAAGCATTGTGATGGAGGTAATAGGTGTTGCAACAGATAGAGACGAGACACGCCAGGCAAAATTGGAGGCAAGACGCATATGTGCAAATGGAGTCGAGACGCATCGTTGAAAGACTGAGGTGAGGGCGCGGAGCAAGACATAGGTGAGAAAGTTGAAATAAGATTGAGCGAGACAGATGGCGTAATACTTTTTTAAATTAGTTAGACAATAAGGGTTCTTGGTATGAGACAAATTCTGGGGAAAATTAATTTGAAAAAATACTTTTATTATCACTTCATATATATTTGATTAAGTTTTAGTCACACTTTTTTCTATTTTACTCAACGGTTGTGTATTTGTGGTTTAAACTGATAAATGCAATATTTTTTATATTGAGGCCACATTTATAATATGTTGCTTTAAAAATACAATGGTTTAAAATTTATATCTAATCGACCACACTTTTAACAAGTAACTTAAAAAAGAATATGCAACATTTTTAATTTGAAAAGCAAAAAAAAAAAGTATTATATATATATGTTATAGACAACACTCGAAAAATTGTTTTCATTCTCGTTTCTAACAACTGTTTTTAGCCATTGCAATAAGTGTATGCATGCACACTAACTCTATCTTCATATACCCATATTTCAAACACACAACACTAAATCCCTTTCTCTTAAATTTCTATCAAAATTTTCACTTTTCCATATTCCATTAAAACTGACAAGTGACACAAAATTTCCTTCATGAGTACTATTCACCCTCAAATGGCATTGTTAATATGGCCATTTATTGATTTTCTTTATATTGTTTTGATCCATGGCTACTCAAAATGTTAATAATCAACATCTCACTTATATATGATTCTTCAATCTCCTTCACAATCTCTTAATTATGCATGAGCACCGTCTATTGAGTAACTAGCTCTCTTCTGAGTCTTTGGTGAATATTGTGATTAAGATATATTTTTATTATGTCTTAATTTTAAATTGAGTTTGTTTTAGATTTTAGTTATTACCTCATTAATTATTTATTCTTTATTACATGTTTGAGATGGTCAACCTTTAGAATGTTAATAATCATTGATTAGTGACCAACTACTTATTGATAGATCTTTTAGGATAATTGACATTAGATTTTATATGTAAAACAAGTGACTAATATTTCAATCATTCAACCTTTTGGTTCTGTATGTTTTCTTCTTAATTATACTTTTTTGTACGATTAATCAAAGAATTATATTTAGGGAATACAATGAATGATGAGTCTTTGTTATTTAGTTTTAAAAAGGATTGATAATGAGTAAATGAATAAAAATTTATATAAAACTAGCACTTGAGATATTATATTACAGTGAACCATGATATTAGATTTACTTTCTATTAATTCACAGTTGTGTTGTTATATACTCTCGTTATAACTTTTTATACTAACGTTACATTTTTGTTATCGTGAACCAACAATAATTTTTGTTAGTTCTGAATAATATAAAAATCTTGATTAATTTGGTATTGTTATATAATCTATGTGGATACGATAATCTTATATACTACAACTTGGCAAATCCGTACACTTGTAGAATTTACGCAACAATTGCACATAAGTGGAGTTTAGAGGGATATTGCAATCTAAATGTGTTCCTCAACATGTTTGGCTGAGGACTCAGACGAGAGGGAATGGGGAGAACGAAGTAGGTTGTTGTGAGCACGTCACACACACGTTTGGTGAGGGTTGAGGTTTACGTGTGCTCAAGGACGTCGCACGCACGTTATCTTGTGGAAGAACCGAGCCTTATTGGTGGGCTAAGCGTGCTACGAAGGTGACAAGCGTTGCGACAAGATGGAGACGATACATGTCAGAGCAAAATGGAGGCAAGACACGTGTGTTCAAAATATAGGTGAGACGCATTGGTGCAGGACAGTGGCTAGAGGCGCACATCAAGACGAAGGCGAGAAAGTTGAAGCAAGATTGAGCGAGACATATAACGCAATACTTTGTTTTGAAATTAGGTTAAGGCAATAAGGATTTAATGTGGGGGAAATTTTGGGGAAATAAAATTTCGGAAAAAAAAAAATCTTTTAATTCCTCGCTGCGTTATATTTGGTTAAGTTTGTAGTCAACATTTTTTTTCTATTTACTCCCACGGTTGTGTATTTTAGTTTAAACATCGTAAAATGCAACATCTTTTATTACTTAAGTCACATTTATTATATGTTTCTTTAAAATACAATAGTTTAAATCAATAACTAATCGGGCACACTTTTCAGTCGTAGCTTAAAAAAAATAATATGCAACGGTTTTATTTTGAAAGCAAAAAAAAATGTATTATATATGTATGTTATAGACAACACTTGAAAATTTGTTTTCTATTCCTCGTTTCTAGCAACTTGTTTTTTAGCTGTTGCCAAAATAAGTGTGACTAAAGAGTTAGAAATGTTGTAGTGCATGCACCTCTACACTCTACTCTCATATAATAGAGATTATTGTGCAATATTTCAAAAATACACAAACAATAAAAAATCCATTTCTCTTAAATTCCATCAATTTTCACTTTTCCATATTCCATTGATAAACTAGCTAATGACAACAAAAATTCCTTCATGAGTACTATTTCCACCTTAAATGACCATTGTAATATTGGTCATTTTATTGATTTCCTTTAACATTGTTGGATCATTGGCTACTCTAAATGTTAACATCTACATCTCTTTTAATAATGAATTATTCATCTCTTACAATCTCTTTTTGCACTTCATATCCATTGCATTATAAGCTCTTTTATAGGATCTTTGAATGAATCTTTTGTGAATAAACCAAGAATCTGTAAGAGAAGAGGAGACAAATGGTAGAGTAATGGTCCATGCTGAAGATGATGACGTGTAGATGACAATCAATCTCAATGTGCTTGGTGCATTCATGAATGACCGAGTTGGAGCAATTTGAATAACACTCTTATTTCACAGTGCATTGGAGTTTGACTAAGAAATAGAGATACCCATATTAGATAGAAGCCAACACAACCAGATTATTTCAGCAGTAGTGGATGTCATAGCATGATACTTAGCTTCTATAGAAGAGCGAGAGATAATGTCTTGTTTCTTACTCTTCCAAGAAATGAGAGAGTCTCCAAGACAGATACATAATCTTGTGGTAGACTTACGGTGTCGGTATGTGGTGTCACAGCCAATCAGCATAAGAAAAGCACATAACTCCAATGAAGACGACGACGAAAAGAGAATGCTCTAAAATTGAGTTCCTCGTAGATAACAAAGAATACGAAGAACAGCTGCCCAATGTACTGAAGTTGGAGAGACAACCAAACTGACTGACAATATGAACATCATAAGCATATCAGGTCTGCTAATCGTAAGATACACCAAGATGTCAACCAAAGTATGGTACAAAGTGGAATCTGTAAAAGAACACCATCTGAGGGAGCATATTTCACATTCAACTCAAGAGGAGTATCTCCTGCTCTAGTATTAGAAAGACGAGTCTGGTCCAGAATGTCGGCAATGTACTTGGATTGAGAAAGAAGGTAGCCTCTAGGAGAGTAGGCAGCTTCAATCCCTAAGAAATAGCGAGAGTTCCCAAGTCCTTCATCTTAAATTGTTTGGCAACTGCAATTCAACTCATTGATTCCACTAACATCATCCCTGTAATAATCATATCATCAACATATAGAGAAAGTATGAATGCGACCATAATGGTGGTGGACTTTATAAGCAATGCATAATCATGTTCACAAGAGCGGAAACCAAGAGAAGTGATCACAATAGAGAATTTATCAACCAAGCACGAGGAGCCTGTTTAAGACCATATAAGCCTTTTTAACTTGCATATTTCCCTTAATTATGAGAAACTCCTTGTGGAGGGACCATATAGACTTCTTCATGAGACTCACCATTTAAAAAAAGCATTTTTGACGTTCATTGGGAAAATGTCATTGACGAATAGATGCAACTGCCAATAAGAGTACGAATAGTGGTCATTCTTGGCTGCAGGCGCCTACAATGTGACAAGCAACGTAACAACTTTCGTGGCATTGCATAGAATGCTGATATAGATTTACCATCTCAACTTTTAATTCAACCTTAGATCATTTTCCTTTGTCTACTTCAATTATTTCAAAGCGGAATCTTCATCATAGTATGAGAATTGAACATACACTAGCTAGAATTCAGTGAAATTGGGAAACTGATAGCTTCAAAGTTAAAACTAGTGTATAAGTCCTACCAAAGACAAAACATTTCATCTAACTAATAAACAGAAAATCCCACGTTATTCGACCACCGCTTCTTATTTGCATCGTCACAACTTGGCATCCTAGTAATCTACATTTAGTTACAAAATGATTATACATGAAAATAAAATCATAGAAGTGATTAACATAGTTTGAGGGAGAGATGTCATTGTATATTGAATTTTTTGGGGACTAACATAAGACAATTTAAAAAAAAAATTAACAAAATTCCAATCTTAACTATGAGAAAAAACTTTTCCCAATTTTACTATGCAAGGAAAGTTTTATTAAACAAAAGGATAATTGATATTTTTGTCTCCTAAATGTAATTTAAAAAAATATTAGTCTATATAAATTAATGTCATTTTTGACACAAAAGTTACTTATATTTTTACACAAGTAAACTAAAATAAAAATAATTTTTCTTATAACAATAATTTTCCCTTCAATCAATTAAAAATCAATAATACTCTTCAATCAATTGTAATTGTCATATCATTAAAAAATATTTACTGTAAATTTTGTAAAATTATGAGAAATTGGAGATAAAAAAGACCAACTAAAATTTTGTGAACAATACATAATAGAATTTGTTGATTCTTGGATACTAGATATTCAATGGGGTATATAAAATTAACATGTCCAGTCAGTAACTCATGTATATATTTACAACGTCTACCTCAAAGAATTAGAAATTTTAAAATTACATATTCGAAATTGATTATATGTGTTTTACAATATAATTTTTTAAATGGTGTGTCAAAAATTAAACTCTTAACTCAACAATAATTATAAAATTGATTTATTGTATCATATATATCAAAATATATTAGTGGTAACAAGACTCTTGTCAACAGTTACATGTTAATCTTATCATAATAGTTTATGTTTCATTAAATAAAAAACTATAAATATTTTAGTATTATATATAATTTTTTTTTGTCTTTCAAAAGCATGTTAAATTTTTTCAAACTTATATATATATATATATATTATATATATATATATATATATATATATATATATATATCTATATATTATATATATATATATAATTATATTAATACAATTATAAATTTTTTTGCTAAATATAAATGATTCCTTTATTAATTAAATCAATATATAAATGTAAATATATATTTATCAAAAGGAATTATTATTACATTGTAAAATTGGTTAAATTAAATAAGAAAAAACGTTAAATTAAAAAGGACGGTGGTACTTTAGTATAAGAGGAAAATAGCCGTTGGTAAGTGGTGATGAAACAGCTCTTTATTCGAAGTTCGTAATCGGAGATAGGGGTGAGAATAGGCAGGCCGTCGACAGGGGCCTATAGCCTGGCCTACTTACGGCTCTCGGCCTGACCTGGCTTTTTAATAAAAAGGCCAGGCTCAGGCTGTTTTTAAAGCCTATTTAATTAAATAGGTCAGACTCAGGCTTATAAAAAGCCTATTAGGCCTGACAGGCCGGCCTATATATATATATATTATTTACTTATTCTCCGTTTTTTTTCTTTCTAATTTCCATTGCCTATTGCACATCAGGTATGTAAGCAACATATTATTCATAAAAGCAATATTATTTATTTGTTACCTTTATATTTTATAAAAATCAATACTAGTTATTTGTTATCTTCATATATATTAGTAGTATATAAAACTTGAAAATCCTAATTGTTTATTATTAGTATTGAATATGAGTTTGTTTGAGATGATTTGTTTAGAGGTAATAATTTGAGTTTGTTTGAGAGTATTGTTTAGAGGTAATAATTTGAGTTTGTTTGAGAGTATTTGTTTTGACATATAATAATAGGTGCATTTCAACGAAAAATTTATCTTTTAAACCAAATTCAGTTTTTAGGGTTTAAGGGTGTTTGTTTCTGATTTTTTTAAATTTATTTTGTTTAGAAAAATTATTTTTATTTAATATATATATAAATCGGTACGGGTAGGTATGGATAATTATTTATTTATTACTTTATATATATATATATATATTATATATGAGTGAATATGATTTTGGTTGAGAGGATTTGTTTGAGGGTTAATAAGCTGAGTTTTGTTTGAGAGCATAGTGAGTTCGTTTGTTTTCAAGAAAAAATCTATTCTTTTAAATCAAAAATCATTTTTTAAGGTTTGAAGGTGTTTGTTTCGTATTTTAAAAAAATCACTTGTTAGAAAAATCATTTTTATTTAATATATATATATCATATGTACATTGATATTGGTATGTAGAGAGCATCATGTAAAATCGGTATGGGTAGCACTCATGTAATTTAGTATGGATAGAGCATCACGTAGATTGATATATGTATTAAGGACTAATTTTTTTTTATTAGGGTCTAATTTTTACTTATATGTTTACTTTTCATGATGATTTAAAAGGTGTTTGCTAGAAAATCATTAAAAATTGTATACAAAAATTCCTTGATTACTTGATTTGTCAGTGCATGGTAGATTCCTTGATTTAGCCATAAAGTCATGCATATCTTGCTGAATATGTTCATTATTATTAATCAATATATTATAATAAATTCGCATAATCTTTATAATCTATTGCATAATTTTTATAATTCTGCAGTAAAACATTTTGTTGCCGTGATATTGTAATATGGGAATTGGAATTAAAAATCATTTTGTTTTTATTAGAATTATTTCTTGAGTTTATCTACTTTGTATAATTATATAATTTATTTTATTTATATCTACTTTGTATTTATTACTTTTAAGTTAAGTGTCTAACATATATGTATTTTTTCTTTGTTTTTGAAGGTTGATAAACAAGAGATACAAATCACCTTGAAGATTTGATATCATTTTTTTGTCATTCATTGGACTTGAATGTATTTTGTTGGATGATATGTGTAACTGTTATGAGGTTCATTTGATTTTATTTGTAATTTTTGACGGACTTTTTAGAGTTTGTTATTATGATTCATTTTGTTTTCTTTTTGTTGTTTTATGGAAAGGTTTGTTGCATTACAAACTCTGTTAGTTATAATTTTATTACATTTGATTATAATTTTTTTATAGTTTTCCTTGTATATAAAGGCCTAATTTAGCCTATTTAAAACAAAAATATAAAATATAATATTTAAATATTTTAATGCGAATAGCTTTTAAATAGGCTTATAGGCCAGACCATGATAGGCCGTAGTCCAGGCTCAGGCCGAAAAAAAGCCTATGATAAAACGTAGGCCAGGCTTAGGCCTAAAAAATTTCATCTAGGCCAGGCTCAGCCTTCAAAGCCTGGCCTGGCCTGGCCTATTCACCCTAATCGGGACAATTGGCTATTGTACCCCCCATTTAAAACTATACCCCCAACATAAAAATTTTGTTGAAAATACCTAAAATAACTAAAAAAACAGTAAAACTCAAATACAAAAAATTCAAACACTTTACCTCCCACACTGAAAAATCCGGAAAAGTAAGTTTTCGGAAAATTTGGTTTTTACACCGGAAATTTCAAGAGGATTGAAATTTTTCCGGTAGTTCAATATATACCGGAAATTTCAAAAACGAAATTTCCGGGGTAGGCAAACCGGCAATTGAAAAATCCGGTAGTTTAAAATTCCGGAATTTCGTTTTTGAAATTTCCGGTAGTATTTTGAACTACTGGAAATTTCCGTTTTTGAAATTTCCGGTATGTCCGGAATTTCAATCCTCTTGAACTGTTCCGGTACACGTGTAATTTATTTTTTTTTTTTTTTTTTTAATTTTGTTATTGAATTTTGTTAGTGAGGACCAGAGGAGGAAAATCTGGACGGTGGTGATTATTCGCAGTTCGGCTCCTACACAATCAAATAGGAGGAGCTCTGTTGAAAAAAGGAGAAAGAGAAATGAGGAAAGGCAGGCGCCTCAGGACGAGCAGCCCCAGGATGAGCAGCTACAGCAAAATCTTATGTTTGATGCAGAACAGGATGAGCAGCCCATGATGAGCAGCCTCAGCACGATCATGAGTTTTATGATGAATATGACCAGCAGCAGCAACATTTTGATGATGAACATGGTCAGCAGCACCAGCCTGATGAACCCATGTTTCCTGGAGGTCTTATGATCTTTCTGTCGTTACAGATTATGAGCATCATATTGCAATTAATGTTTGGAATGGACAGGTTAGTAAATAATTTATTTTATTACATATTATAATATATTTGTAGTATAGGTTATTTTATTACACATTATAATTTATTTGTAGTATAAGATTATAATATATTTTTAATTGTGTTATTTTTAATTAACACAGGAAAGACTGCCTTGAAAGTTGTTTCGAATGGCAAAAAACAAGATAAATTCATTGATATTAGATATCATTTACCTGCTCAAATAGATCATTGGATTAATATATCTGGATTACGTCCTCTGAGAAGATGTAGTTTGCATATGATTGATGGTAACATGATATCTGCTTTTGCTGAGAGATGGCACGCAGAGACTAGTTCATTTTCACCTGCCATTCGGTGAAATGACTATTACTCTTGACGACGTCAGGGGTCTTTTGAGCATCCGTGTATTGGAAGTTTTTTCACACCTCGCAAATGTCAATGAAGATTTGGCAATTGCTGCTGCTGTTGAGTTGTTGGGGGTTACATATGATGAAGCTGTCACTGAGACTAGGACCAATAGAGGGGCTTCCTATAGTTTTGAGTGGTTGAAAGAGGTATTTTATAGAAACTTCATGAAGGAAGATATGACTGTGCAGCAGCTAGGGCATATCTACTTCATTTGGTAGGATGTACCATTC
>PGTU02007859.1:0-14597 GCA_002896215.2 Cicer echinospermum
TTTTGTTTGAAAACCTTACTACTAAGTGTTTGGAATTAAATTGAGAAATGTGATATCCAAAGTTAGTTATAAATTTTTTTATTTCCTTAGAAACAAATTTTCTTATCCGCAATGAATTTTCCTAAATAAATCTATATAAAATTATTATATATGTTATTTTGGGGGTTCAGGGTGTCACATTAGTGGTATCAGAGCACGTTTGTCCAATGAGGTTGAGTGTTAGTCAAATGGCAGTCGTGTTAGTTGTGTTTTCTTGTGTGTTAACTATTTTCACTAATATGTTTTATTTCCTTGTTATATTATTGTGTTATGTGCTACATTTTTGTAATAAATTAAATACATAATTTATGAAACTTCAACTAATTAATATTTAATGGTTTTGCTTACTCATTGCGTTGTGGATTTTAATTCTATATAAAGTGACTAATAGACCATGAAATTATTTGGTTGAAATTTGAGTTTAATTTGGGGAATTGTTTGAAAAGATAAAGTTGATTACCTTTTGATTAGAATCGTTCTTGTGTTTCTAGACATAATTATTTTATAGTTGATAGTTAGAAACAAATTTTTTTTCTGATTGACTAGATATATATTTAAAATTATTAATTTAATCGAGTTAATACTAATTATTGATTGATGGACCTTGCTTTGGGGTTGTGAAATGATTATTAAAGTTTGGATCTTGTTAATGAAACCAATTTAGAAACTTAGTAATTTTGAAAAATTAGGAAATTCATATTAATAATAATAGTAATTCTTGAGTACTAGAGATCGCTAGTGTAACACCCTAAATTTTATGATAAATTATTTTATTAATTAAATAGGATTTTAAATAATTAATTTGATGTTAAAATTATTATAAAATAAATATATGTTAATAAACTTTGTGATTAATTTCCGTTATATAAGTGATTTTTATGAAGTGTTAGTTTTATATATACTAGATTACATGAGCGATATAAATCATAAATATTATATTTTATTATTTGATATATTTTTTTAAAAAATAATAGTATTTAGTGTAATATATATTTTAAAGAAAAAGATTGTATACAATTTTACGTGTATATATGCACACCCAATTAATATATCATTCTTTTATGCGTTTGACTATTATTAAATGTGTACTTAATTATATTTCTTTAATTCTAAATATATTTTATTTTAATTATTTAGTTTATAAATAATTATCTTGAGATAGTGGTAATATTGTGTTTGATTTTCTTTATTTTTATATACTTATTATGATATTGTGATTATATATATATATTTAGTATGATTTAGTATTTAATAGTATTTTAATATTTTATAATTTTGAATATTCTCTAATTATGATAGTATTTTAATGTGACTATTAGAAAGAAAAAAAGTATCATTAGGGTGATTATTTTGAATATGAAGGTTTTGATTTTTAATATATTTTAAACGATTTATTACTTTATTTTATAAAATTTTAGTTTGGAAATATTAGCAATATTTAGTAATTAAATTATGTTAAAAATAAAGTTAAAACATTAGTTTTATTAATTATTGGTTTTATTTAAAAATAAATAAAGGGACCAATGAGTTTTAATCATGTGCGAATCCTAATTGTTAATAAAATAAAACAACAACAAAAAAAGGGAATTGGACGGTGATCGATAACTTTCCAGAAAACTTTGGACGGTGATCGACAACTTTCCAGAAAACTTTGGACGGTGATCGACAACAACCAAAGTGGAAACAAAAGAACAACCTATCGTTTGGCACCGGTGATCGATAACTTTCCAGAAAACTTTCTCCATTTTCACCCAAATCTGAGTATGTTATTTCATTCATTTAACTAGTCTATTAAACATAATTTTCCAGAATGTTAACAACCTCAATTTCTCTCTAAAATACCCGACTTCTTCGTTTGTAGAATTCGTTATTTTGCACCGTTCTCGTTCACCGTAAGTCCGATTTAAGTGAAACCAACGCCAAAACAACTGTGTGAAAAGTGACTATATTATCCACTGATTTTTTTTCTTCTGATTTATGGTAATTTTCCTTGACCGAATTTCGAATTTAGTTTTTAGAGTATCTTCTCATATTTTATTTTTAACGTTTACCCATAAACTGTCGAGTTAAATCGATTCATCTGGGGCTCGCTACGTACGGCAGTAGCCCTTTGAGTGATAAATTAATTATTATACAAAATGGAAATTGTGAGATTAAAATTTGGAATAGAAATATTTATAAGGTGTTGATTGATTTAATTTCGTTAAATGTGTGATATTTGATATTATGGAGATATTTAACATTATTGTGATATTTGATATTATTGTGATATTTGATATCATTGTGATATTTGATTTCAAATGAATTTGGTGCACATGTTTGATTAAATTAGTTTATGTGAATGCAGTGTATAATGTAAGTTTAATTGATGATGATGTGTGATTTATGATATAAATTTGTATAAGTTTATGTGATAATAATTATGATGTTTGATTTATGATAGTGATTCTATAAAATTGTGATGGTTTTATGTGATGATATATGATTAATGGATATTGATATTTGTGAATTTGTGTGGATATTGAAAGTAACCCCATAGTTGGTGAAATACATTTAATTTCCAATTGTGTTTGAGATGGCGATCTTAATGGAGTATCATAAGCCAGCGAGGGAGAAAATATTGAGAATTTGTGAAGTGAATATTATTTGTCAATCATATAGGTAAGCTGCAAGCTAGTGATTTCGGTGAAGTAACTGAATGAGCCTGATCGTGGTGGTCTTACTATTGAGCCTTAAGGCAAATATTGTTAGACCTTGGAGGTATTCGGGTGGGAATTCCTAGTGACTTGGAGTAAGCACTCCAATGTCGGAAGCTACATGCAACACACGTTTACCTCGATTGTCACGTATATGTGTCTCGGTTGAGTTGAGGGGAATCTATGAGGACAGGGCCAATTTGAATTGTCCGTCCACCGGGATGGTGGCATAGTATCAAGCCTCCTAACCAAGTCTTCAGAAGTTAGAATGGTACCACATAGGAAGTGAAGTCTAAGCTCATGCATAGCATTGCATTTCTCTTGTGATATTTGTTGTGATTAATATGTTTATTATGTGTGATAATAATTTAATGCGATGATTGATGTTACATTGAAGTGTATTGATTTTCTTTGATTTTTACTATATAATGTGATGTTTTTCCTTGAAAAATGTTTGTTAATGATACGGTATAGTGATGATTAATTGCGTGTTTCTTCTTATTTATATATACTATCAACATGATTTCAAAACTCACCTCATTCGTTGTTTGTGTTTGACTGGCTTGGCCCTGCATTTGCAAAATCGCAGTTATTACAGTTAATGAGTCTCGAAGTTCAAGTTTGGGAAAAACCCGCTCTGATAGGTGATACCGGAATTAAGAGTTGTAATGTGTTATTTTACTTATTTTATTACAAATGACTTTTTATATGAAAACTTAGTACGAGTAATCTTGGGAATTAAATCAAGAAATTCTAGTTAAATCAAGTTCATTGATATTGTACTATTTTAATTGAGGAACAAAGTTGAATTGTTACATATGTATTTAGAGAAACGTGATATCCTAGATTAAATATTAATGTTTTTATTCTCTTTAACAGATTTTCTTTATCCGCTGCAAGTTTTCTTCAAATATTTAGTATATATTATTATAAATGTCTATTTTGGGATTTAGGGTGTCACATTTGTGGTATCAGAGCAGGTCTGTCCAATCAGGTCGAGTGAGTCGAATGTCGATTCGTGTTACGAATGTCAGTCGTGTCAATTGTGTTTTCTTGTGTAATAATTAATTTTCACTATGATGGTTTTCCCGTTATATAAATTGTGTTAATGATGATATTGCTTTTGTATTATTATACATATTTTCGAGATTACTAATTAACTGTTAATTAATTGCTTACTCTGATTGTGTTATGGATCCTAAATTTCTACTTAAGTGAGTAAATAAACCATAAAATTACTTGTTGCTTTTAATTGTTGTTAAGTGAGTAAATAAACCATAAAATTTGAGTTAATTTTAATTGTTGACAAGATTAATGTTAGTTACTTGCTTATTGCTTTCCTACCTAACTATGATTTTTGCACTCTTGTTTTATACGAATAGTTGGAAATAATAATTTTGATTGTCCAACTGTATATTTCACCCTTAATCATTTAAATATTTAGTTTTGATAGTGTATCTGTTTAAGTGTTTGATCTAATAACTAGTTGATTGAAACATTGATTTCCGTATGAATTTATGTGTTTTAAAATTTAAGTATTGACTTTACTAGTTACAAATTATTATTATTTTGTTGAAACTCAATTTAGAGAAAAAAGATGTTTCGTTATAAACTTTGAGTTAGATAGGAAATATGTCTCTTACGTTTAAAGTTTTAATTTTGACTAAAAAAATTCTTATTTATTTTTATGTTGGCTTGTGTTAAGAAAAAAATCGATTTTAAATCGTGAATGTTAACTTTAAAATCACTTGAAAGTATTGACGGTTGTATCTAGATGAGTAGAGTTTTGATATTGGTTTTTGAAAACAATTTTAGAATGTTCGTCATGATTAAGATAGTATGAAATTCATATTATTAGTAATAGTAATTCTTGATATTCTAAGGTTGGTAGAACTTAAGAATTTTTTAAAAATACATATGAAGGAGTTAAAGTTACTTATTTTATATGATGAAAATACTTTTGTTTGAGTTACTCTTGATTATTTAAAGAAATTAAGTTGAGTTGAATTTTTGTTGATTTATAAAATAACAATAATTTTATGCTACTAATTTTATTTAATGTTTAAAACACTTAAAATTTACAGCATGTTTTACTTGTCTTGTTTTTTAGAAAATTGAAAAGAGTTGTTGTTATGTTGTTTAGGGGGTTTGGTGTAAATATTGAATCGTGAGCCTGTTGGGATATTTATTTGAAATGATTGATTTTTTTTATTATGATATTATGAACTCATTAGAGTTTTGACTCGATGTTAGAGTTTAGAGTTTAAGAACTCTTCAGTGATTTAAAATAGTACTAATGATAAAATGTATACTAATGGAGAAAGAGAAGTAAAAAGAAGGAAAAAAAAAACAAAGCTTTTGAAAATCTTCTCAACAGTGAAATTCTTTTTGAAAGGTTATCTGAATTTGGATCTATAATTGATGTAGTTTACAAGTAGATTTTTTTTTTTTACGAATAACCTAAACAAAATGGTATGCATTAGATTGGTATGTGTAGAGTGCATCATGTGGATTGATATGTGTAGAGTGCCTCATGTAGATTGGTATTCGTATAGAAACTAAAAATTTATTTTATCAAATTTTTTATTAATTATAAAATTGCAAATTTTACATGAGACTCAATTTTTAAGATTAGAACAGAACTCCAAATCTTTAAAATTGATGGTGTGTATGTTTTGGACCAATTATGTGGCTTGATAGAAACTAAGGGATGTATCTATAAGCATGTTAAGTAGTTAGTGTGAGAGGATGCTACTATTTTTGTAGATTTATGAATTAGTGTAATTCATTATCATTATCATATGTCTTATGTTTTGTGTCATGTGCACTACTTTAATGTATATAGATATACAAAATTTTTTGTAAGTTAAATTTTATTTCAAAATATAAGTTGAAATAATAATTTTTACAGTGATGAACTATTTAAAAATGTGTTTTTGATGAACTATATTAAATAATAATTAAAATATGAACGAATTTTTAGAAATCTTAAAGATTTTAAAAATATCCGTGTTTTTATTTATTTGTATTGTATTTAGAAACGCGATTTATCTTAGTTGTTTTTATTTAGACTTGAATTTATTGAAAAATAATTTAAAGAAAATTTGGAATTCTCAATGAATTATTTTTGGGTGCTAAATGGTTGGTGATATTTTTTTAATAATAATTTAATTCTATAAATTAATTTTCGAATGATGTGTAACCTTGAAAGTGGTTTTTGCACTACCTGATTCAATTTGGTTTGGTAATGTATTGTATCTTGTAGTTAATAATTATTTATCTTATCTTCTACTTGGAAAATCTATATATGCTTCCATTTGTTGTAACTTTTAAGTGATGATTAACTCAAAAGAAAATTTAATCGTGATCAATTTGGAGCAGTTAGACCTCTATGAGAATATGTTTCATTTTTGAATCATCGTTTGAGTTATAAGATGAATGTAAAATCTTGGTGCTAATTTTTGGATTAGTTATTGGAATGTGTATATGATTATGTAAATATTAAATTATTCGTGCTTTAAGTGTTCTAATTGTTGGGAATTGGTGTATAGAGTTAGAGTAGTCGAGAGCATCTAAAAGTGAAATAGTTCTATATTTCTTCAATCGGATTATGATTATATATTGATACTAGTGTCATTTCCTTGTTGTTGTAACTAGTTGTAAATTACCAATAAATTATTGTCAATGTGTAATTAAGTGAGTTTTTAACTTGAAGTAAGGAGTAGGAGTTGTGGTGCGCCTTCGCACTCCTGAACCACATTAAAGATACTTCTAATTATCCATATAGAAATTGAATGACTGCAGTTATAGTTCCTTAAGTAGTGACTACATGAGTAGGAGAGACTAGCTACCCCGATGACTCATCGTCAAATAAGAGAAAACGATAACTCATTATTTGTTAGAAGTTACTTTTAATTTTATTTTAAATAGTTAAAAAACATGTTCATCGCTTATATCAATTGAATGAATTTAATTATATAATATATGTTATTAGGAAATAGTATCTCTATATTAGTTTTTTTCTTTCTCCTTGATTATATACAACGCATATTTTTATAGAATAATGATTGTAAATCTATTATAATAATTTATTAAGTTGTTAAATGTGTTAATATTTTAAAAATAGCTCTCTTTGTCAGACCTAAGTTAAATTTGCTGAATCTTTGGTGATAGGATTTATACTTTATTTTAAGGAGTAAAACTAGTAATATTTGGTTTGAAAAGAACTAGTTCAAATTGACAACGTACTTGGAATGTGTTTCATTTAACCAAACTAAACGAACTACGTTATTATTTGCAAAATCTATATGTTATGTTATGTTTTATATGTAAATTAAAGCGAGTAACTCTATATGATATTTTATTTCATAATGGAATGATAAATGTGATACTTTATTTCATAATTGAATGATAAATGTTGTGTTTAATTGATTTATTTTGTCGTGTTATTCTATCATGCTATGTTAGTTGATTTTTTACATGTTGTGCTTAATTGGAGATTGAATGTCTTAAATATGTTCATAGACTAATTTTAATTCTTGAGGGTGGTAAGTTATATATTAGTTCACTCACCGCAAATTTCGAGGACTTGAATATTGAATTGTGAGGGTGTTAGGATATTAGTTTGAAATGATTAGATAATATGAACTCATTAGAGTTTAACTGAATATTAGAGTTTAGATTTTAACAACTCAGTAGTGATTTAAAATGTTAAAAAAAAGTCACATGATAAAAAAAGGGAAATTCACATTATAAATTCACATTATTTATTTTATTGAAACTCAATTTATATAAAAAAAAGGGACGTTTCTTTCTAAATCTTGACTTGAATTGAAAATATATCTATTATGTTTCAAGTTTTAATTCTGACTAAAAAATCCTTAGTTTTGATTTTAAATTGATATGTGTGATAAAAAAAACGTGTGATTGTCGTAATTACTATTTTTTATTGGTTTTAAGAAAATGTTGTAGATATTATAGTTAAATCAAGTTCATAGAGATTAAAATTACTTTAATTGAGTAATAAAGTTTGACTTTTTCCATGTGTACTTTGAGAAACGTGATATCCTAAATTAGTTATAAAAGTTTTTATTTCCTTGTAAACAAATTTTCTTTATCCGCTGCAAATTTTACTCAAAAAATCTAGTCTAAATTTTATATACGTCATTTTGGGGTTTAGGGTGTCACATTAGTGGTATTATTGCATAGGATGTGGGGGGACAAAAGGATAACATACAAAATGTGTTGGTATCTTTGACCTCGAAATAACAGAAAATTTATCAGGCAAATTAATCAGTAAACAAGTGCATGCAATTCCTCCTTGAAACCTATCTATCTTAATGATCTCTTCCCTATTGAATACCCTCTGATCCTTGTAGATACTCGTCAACCTATCACAGAATCACAGTGCGACTCTTTCTTGTTGAGCACTCTCACCCAAGAAAGTAGCCACCAGTTTCTAGCTGGCTTTCTATCAACCCCTTTGATCCTTGTAGACAATCGTCAGCCTAACACAAAATCAAAGTACAGCTCTTTCTTGTTGAGACCTCTCACCCAAGAAAGTAGCCACCAGTTTCTAGCTGGATTTTCAACGTTCGTTTTGGTTCAAAGATTTATTACAGAATGAATAAAAGAATGTAAAACAAAAGGTCTTCAATCTTTATGAATGTTGCTCTTCACAAATCTGGATATTCATGGATTGTTCTTGAGCACATTATCATTTCTCTTAGATTGTCAACAAACTGTATTGAGATCTGTAATCACAATTATGAAGTTGTTAGTTTGTTGTTATGAACCATTTTTGAGAGCATCAGAGAAATTATGAAAGTTATGAAAATGTTATGTAAAAGTTATGTCAAGTTATTAGAATAAAGATTGAAAGACATCTTATATAGTTTCTGAAAAACCAACTACTAAATCGATTCCTCAATCGATTTATTAAAGTTAAAACATATGCTTAATCGATTTGCCAATCGATTTCGCGAGTCTTGGTTTTCTTTAATCTTGAAACTATATAAGCTAATCGATTTCCCAATCGATTCTTTAAATCAACACTTTTCATCAGAACATGTCCAGACCTGTATAAATCGATTTCCTAATCGATTGCTGGGAAACTTCTTTAATAAAAGTAACTTCAATCGATTACTCAATCGATTTGTCAAATCTCAGAGTTCACTGTGTTTTCAAAAAGTTTATTTCAATCGATTTGCCAATCGATTGGTTTCAAAACAGTGGCTCAGGTTTTTGATGTCAATCGATTCGTCAATCGATTGGATTCAAAACAGTGACTCAGTTATTTGATGTTAATCGATTTGTCAATCGCTTTGGTGGCATGTTCCTGAAAAAGTTTTACCTGGTGTTTAGTTCAATCGATTTCCCAATCGATTGCAACCAAACTTAGACAAAATTGAAAGTGTTAACAATTGATTGTCCAATCGATTGTATTTGTCACAGGTGAGGACATTTTTCAAATGATATTGTATCAATCGATTTGCCAATCGATTCCCTCAGCACTGGAGTGCCACTGTGACTCATTCAATCGATTTACCAATCGATGTGTTACCATCAGGTTTGATTTGTGAAATGTTCAATCGATTTACCAATCGATTTTCTCCAAATCAGAGGCTACTGACTTGTGCATTTTTCATTTTTAATTGATCTAATCGATTGCCTAATCGATTGCACATTCACAAACACTTAAGATTTCTTACACCCTTGTTATGCAATCGATTTACCAATCGATTTACATGTTCAGAATTCAACTTTTGTTGATTTCTTGTGTTCCAAGCAATTTGATACAAGTGTGTGTGATGTGTGTGATTGAATTGGTGTTCCTGAAATTTTGCTCAATTGAAATATTAGATTTATCATATTAAGTATGAATATTGTTGAATTGTGAATTATGTCAAAATTAGGAATCAAAGGATCAAAATCCAACAATCTCCCCCTTTTTGGCATAATTGACAATTCATACAATTGTAACTTGAGCATATCAAACCATTTCAAAATCATACCAAAAGAAATCAATTTATAGCATTAAATATATACCAAATCAGAGCATCAGAGCATGTGTCAAAACAACATGAGTATTATTACATTATTAAGTAACAGAGCAAAAACACAAACATCAGAACATCAGATTCTCCCCCTTAATAATGCAACAACATCAGATGCTCCCCCTTAATAATACAACAACAATCATATTATCAAGTTAACAAGTTATAATTTTTCTCCCCCTTTGTCAATTAAGGCAAAAAGGCAGAAAACAATTCCTCCCCCTATGTTAAAGAACATAAGCATAGGAAATGAAATCATATAACTTGTATATCAGATTAAAAAAAATTCAGAGCAATTACTGAGCATAACATGATTAAGATAACTGAATGTAAACAACATGTGCAATGCATCAGATCAATCAAACAGATATGCAACAGATGTAGTATGGCAATGTTTATATGATAACAATTAATACATTTGCTCATACATATATATTAATAAAACATAAAACAGCAAAAACAGCAAGACAAACAAAAATAAGACAACACAAATAAGGAACGACCATCTAATCTCCTAACGTGGGCTGGTTCTCACTATCATCAAGGGGAGAGGTAGAGACCGCTGTATTATCCTCAGCAGGAGTCTCCTCACCGTGAGTCGCAGACCGATCTAGAGGATCTGGCTGTGGTTCCTCAGTTGCTTGTCGACCAATATGCGCTATGTCTTCAAAAGATAACTTGAGACCAAGATGCGCTTGAATTGCAGCAACATCCTGAACAACTGATTTCAGGGATGTTTGGATAGATGTCAAAGTAGCTTCCATCCTTGCATTAGACTCTAGTATTTTGGCGTTTTGTTCCATCTGAGCTGCCATAAATTCCATCAGTTTTGAAACAAATTCAGGAGTCTCAGCTGCTGATTCAGTGGCCTGTGGAGGAGTTGGTTCAACATTTGGCATTGGTCTAATCCAAACATTATCTACTTTCTTCAGTTTCATCTGATTCACAATCGCTTCGCCGAAGATAAGTGTAGTCTTTGCAGATTCTTCATTCAAAAACGATACCTTGAAGTGCTTGAGAACCTTTGTAACCAACTGCGGATAAGGCAACATGATCTTACTGTGTGAAGCTTCTAACATGTGCCTTAGCACAATCCATGTCCAACTCATCTTAAGTTCCTTGGACAATCCCCATAACAATATAATATCAAGCTTCTGAACAACCGCATGATTTCCTGATCGAGGTACAAGCATTCTTGTTAATGTATACATGAGCATGCGTTGCTGTACCTTCATCTGACCAATTGGCAATGAGATAGTTTCCACAAAACCATCAACCATGATGTCTTTCACTGCCGTGTGCCTGTCCAGCGATGCTTCCCAACCTTCGTCAGCTGCATCCGCATCAGAACTGCCATCTATTGATTGTCCATGAAATGGCAATCCTGTCAACTCAGCAAAGTCTTCAAAAGACATTGATACCTTTTTACCTTTAACCTGAGTTTTGAACCCGTCATCAGTGAGCTTGAAATTTGCGTAAAATTCCCGTATCAGTCTCGGATAGCTGTCCAAAGTAGATGAAAGAAAACCTTCAAGACCATGAAATCTGAGATGATCTTGGAATGTGAAACCTTCTGCATCAAAGAAACCAAAATCCAGGGTTCTGCCTTCATGAATTTTCCGTTTAAGAAACTCTGCTGGAATGGTAACTTCTACATCCTTATCTTTAGGTGCTGGAGTTTTCTTAACTGAGGGTGAAGTAACCGGTTTCTTTTTCTTCTGAGTAATTTCTTTCATAGCATCTGCCAGAAGCTTCTCACTTGGTGGTTCCTTCCTTTTCTTGATCTTTTCTTGAATAGGAGCAGGAGCCTTGCCCTTGTCCTTTGCAAGAATTTTGTGTGTTGGAACAGAAACTCTCTTAGTTAGTGTTTGAGGTGGTGAGGGAGTTTCACTATTAGAAGATGAAGAAGGAGAGGGTGTGTGTGCCTGAGTTTGCTTTACACGAGCCATGATCACAAATAGAGGAGATGAGTGAAGATAGAATTCGGATTTAATGCAGATAGCAGTTGCAGAGACAGAGGAAGAAGATGAAGCAGAGAAAGAAATGCAGAAATCTGGGTTGAAACAGTGAAGAAATCGATTTAGACCTGTTCCTTCTTTTATACTTTTACCCTTATCAATCGATTGCCCAATCGATTTATGTACCGTTACACCGAATCCTTAATCGATTTCGTAATAATGATGTCCAACGGCTAGTAAAAAAGTACGCAACGGTCATTTTCCTAATCGATTCCCAAATCGATTTGCCGTGTTACTAAATCGATGTCCAAATCGATTGTCCCAAAGATTCAAATACTGAACACTTAATCAATCGATTTCCAAATCGATGCTCGGGATTCTTACAAAATATTTCCAAAAATTCTGAAGTCTGGGCTAACCAAATCGATTTCCAAATCGATTTCATAAACAAACAAAGACCAAACTCGAAATCGATTACTCAATCGATTTAAACAACAAAACTTCAGATTAACTGCCATTGACTCTTTTCCTTTGTTATCAATGCAACTTGGTTGACCAATCTTCCTTCATTTAATCTTCATTTAATGTTAATGACAAGATTCTCATACTTGTCTCATTTCATGTGTCTTGAGCATCCACTTTCAAATATCAATCTTGCTTGGTGGATGTCAAGTACACCTGCAAAAACATAATTAATTTTTGGATCTAGGTACCCAATTCAGATTGGGTCCTGGGGGGTCAGTCTTAAACACAGATCCTTTTGCTATCCAAACTTGCTTCCATCCTTGATTGGCTAATTTTTTAAATATGCAATTAGACACAAAATGTCCCTTTCTACAACAGAAATGACATTTGCCATCAAAGGATGAATATTTGTTTGGTTTAGTAAAGGTGTCATACATACTCTTAGCAATAGAAGATTTGTAACCATGTTTGACATTTCTGATTTGCATATACCCAATACCATATCTATTTTTATTCCTTTTAACATGCATGTTTGGTGTATATCCTAAACCAGATTTTTCATGAACATGTCTTTGATTGCTAAGTATGACATTTAGCTTATCTTTACTATTTGCAAAATTTAATAAATCAGATTTTAATGATGCAATTATATTTTCAAGTTCAATGCACTTTTGCAGATTTTTCATGTGAATCCTTTTTCAGTTGTTCACATAAAATTTCAATTTCTTTATGCTCAACATTCATTTGTTCAAGCATTTTCTTTGTGCTTAACAACTGTTTTATGGATTTCACATAGTCATCATGCAATTCATTGAAAGCTTCTTGTAATTCATCATATGTTGGATTAAATTGCGAACTAACCTCACTGTCAGATTCTGAATTAGTGTGAGCCATGAGACATAAATTCACTTCTTGTTCATTCGAAGAGGCAGAGGACTCATCATTATCGTTGTCACTCCATGCAATATATGCTCTTTTGGCTTTGTGACCCTTATTCTTGTTCTTCAGTTTGTAGCATTCCAACTTTGTGTGACCAATCTTACCACATTCATAGCAAGTAACTGTCTTGATGTCACTAGTCTTAGAGCTGGATGGTTTTCTGAATTTGCTATCTTTCTTCTTCAGAAACTTCTTAAATTTCTTGACAAGTGATTTAATTTCAGTTTCTTCATTTTCACTGCTGGATCCATCTGAGTAGCTATCGGATTCAGGTTTAGATTGCTTTGCTTGAACCTTCAGAGACAAACTTTCTTTTTCCTGCTTTCCATTTCCGATTCGTCCAGCCGATGTAATTCCATTTCATGTTCCCTCAATTTACCAAATAAAATTGCTGTCGTCATCTTTGCTAGATCCTTAGACTCAGCTATTGCGGTAATCTTGGGCTGCCATTCTCTGGTTAAGCATCTCATAATCTTTCCGATCTGCTGTTCATTATCCACATATTTTCCTAGTGCATGCAGGTTGTTGACAATGTGTGTGAATCTTGTTTGCAAATCACTGATTGACTCTTCTTTCTTCATGCTAAACAATTCATATTCGTGCATGAGTGTATTCACACGAGCTCTCTTAACATCAGTAGTACCTTCGTGAGTTTCTTGGAGAATGTCCCACATCTCTTTTGCTGACTTGCAATTAGATACTCTAAAGAACTCTTCTGCACATAGGGCTGATGTGATTATGTTCTTCGCCTTCGCATTGAAACCAACCTTCTTCTTGTCATCATCTGACCAGTCGGCTCTAGGCTTGATAATCATTGAGTTGTCAGTTCCTGCAATCTTGGGAATGTACGGACCGTTTTCAACAGCATCAAGGATATCTATGCCACTTGCTTCAAGAAATATGAGCATTCTTTGCTTCCAGTACATGTAGGCTGTACCGTTGAAAGCTGGTGGTCGTGCTAACGAAGCGCCTTCTCCCAGAACGTCAGTTGAGGCCATCTTCTTATAAGTTTTACCTCTCAAGAAGTTTGCTCTGATACCAATTGTTGGTATCTTGACCTCGAAATAACAGAAAATATATCAGTTTTCTTTACCAAATTAATCAGTAACAAGTGCACAGCGGAATTTAAATTTTGAGGCATGCAATGTTAGCAATATAGAAAATTAAAGAGAGAGAGTTAGAGAAGAAAACACAGAGATTTATCCTGGTTCGGTTGTTCCACAACTTGGGGACGAGTGCTCAACAAGAAGAGTCGCACTGTGATTCTTGTGATAGGTTTGACGATATCTACAAGGATCAGAGGGTATTCAATAGGGAAGAGATCATTAAGTAGATATGGTTCAAGGAGGAAACTGGACAATCTGGTAATTGATTCTTTCTATTGAAGGAGAAGAAAATCTAAATCCGATTGGATTTTCAGGACTGGACGTAGGTTGTTGAGGACA
>PGTU02007861.1:0-12179 GCA_002896215.2 Cicer echinospermum
AGATGGCCGCACAGTACGTAGAGGATATTGGGTTCGCAACGTATATAATTATTTGAAAGATTGTAGAGGATATGAGGGTTTCCAACGTATATAATTATTTGAAAGATATTTTAGCAACGCTTGTGAAAAAAGCGCTGTAATAGGTAGTTAAATTCAATGAAAGCGGATGTGTTTTACAGCGCTTGTGAAAAAGCGCTGTAAACTGAAAGCGCATGTCTTTTACAGCGCTTGTGAAAAAAAGCGCTGTAATAGGTAGTTAAATTCAATGAAAAGCGCATGTGTTTTACAGCGCTTAGTGAAAAAAGCGCTGTAACTGATTCGCGAAAGCGCTTCCGTTTACAGCGCTTTTTTGACAAGCGCTGTAAAATCCTTATAACGTGATGCGCAAACGTTATATGACCTACTATAGCGCTTGTTTTACAGCGCTTTACATAAAAAGCGCTGTAATAGGTTCCATTATTTTTAAAATATAATTACAACAGCGCTTGTGTTTAGAAAGCGCTGTAAAATGGGCGCTGTTAAATGTCATTTCTGGCGTAGTGAATCTTAAATCCACTAAGGAATTAGGGGTTACTTTGGAATTAAAGGTTTTGTCACTAAGACATTAGGGCAAGAATAATAAAGAGAATTCGATAATAACTCAATAAAGAAATTCAGTAACTAGGATCAAATTAGACAACAAGGTTGGATTCGAAGTGAAACTCATCCCTGACATTTTTCTTATTATAAAAGATCAATTTTATTACTATTGTTAATTTCAAATATTATTTCAATCAATTTGGGAACTTTTTGTTCAATTTTAGTAATTAAATATAATTCGATAGTAAAACGCAATCCTTGAGTTTGACACTCGGTACTACCGTTTTAATAATTACTTGCAACGATTCAGTACACTTACTGAAACGTTATCAGTAGTAAATGGGTGTATAAAATTAATCATTGAGTTGATGGATCAATTGAGAGATACAATGATAGATTAGTGACAAAGGGTTAAAATTAGATAAAAGGCTTTCATTTTATTCATACATTATCTCTTGAGACTAAGCTGACCACAATGGAAACTCTTCTTGCTCGTGCCTCTATTAATCAATGGAATTTTCACAAAACAAGACGTCAACAATGAACTTTTGCATAGGTATTTACATTAGTTTTCTACGATTTTCTTGAGGGTGTTTACATTAGGTTTCTACAAATGAAAGAAATATTGTATATATAAGAGAGATAACTCATATATCCATTGCCACAAGGTTTTGGGTTGTCTTGTGGCTGGAACATTTAGCACGAATCTTGAATGTTTATAGCACATTTCTACTGCCACACTCCCCCGAACTCCCCACTCAAGTATTTCATAGGCCTAGAGGTGGCCCGTTCTAAGATAGGAATTTCTATATCTCAAAGAAAATACTATTTAGACTTGTTTGTATCTAAATACCACTCGTCTTGATATTACCTTTACAACACAGCAATTGAGCCACTTTTTGCATGCTCCAACTGTGACACATTATAATGTTGCTTGTAGAGTAATGAGATATCATAAGGATATTCATGATCATCGTTTTTTGTTTTCTAGGAATTGAGAGCTACATATCTTAGGTTACTCATATGTTGATTGGGTTTGTTGCGTAGGCTCTAGAACATATATTTCAGGATGACATTTTTCCTTGGTTCTTCACTTATACCTTAGTGTGCTAAGAAGCAACAAACTGTATTAAAATCTTCATTAAAGGCATAATATAGGGCTGTTTCTACTGCCACATATGAGTTGCAATGGTTATTGTATTACTTACGGACTTACACATCACATGCTCTTGAAAATAATATTATAGTGTAATAGCCAAAGCATCTTGCCCATAGCTTCAAATTGGTTTTCCATGAGAGAACCAAGAATCTAGATATAGATTGTCACCTAGTTGAGAAAAGGTTTAGAATCTTACACTCATTGCATATACCCTCACAAGAACAATTCATCGATTTCCTTACCAAAATTGTTCCACCGCCAAAGTTCAATTATTTTACTTCCAAGCTTATCATGATAGATATCTAATATATATCATCCTGTGGGAGGATATTTAACAATAAAGCCTTAAAAAATATCAACACTGAAGCAAATCATGTGGATGTAGGAGTTGGAAGCAAAGATCACATGGACTTCCTTACTAATTTTCCTCCGATTTGAAAAACTATAGAGCAATAATATAGTGAATTAGGGCCTATAGTAATTTTTCTAAACTCACATCCTTTGATGCAAATACACCATTGTAACATGGATTTCATTCATTTAGAAATTGAATCATATTGCTTGCATTTTATGTGTGAATTATTTCTACTTCTTCCCAAATATTTCAATATAAGTTGATCCTTCTTTTCTTTATTTTTTTTAATATTGTATAATTGATATTTACCATTTTTTATCCCAATTTTTATTGTGTTTCAATAATTTTGTTGGCATTAGATACATGTGAGCTTATATACAAAAATGACATTGTCATCTAAGCAAGCATCATTGTCATCTAAGCAAGCATTATTTTCCTCAAAAGTCTATATTGGAAACCCTAATATTTATTACAATCAATCTTTTAGAAAATGTCACTACGCCAAAAATAGGATTTTATAGCGCGCCTTTTACAGCGCTTACTAAATACAAGTGTTGTTGTAAATATATTTTTAAAATAACGGAGCATATAACAGCGGTTTCTTTACAAGCGTTGTTGTATGGTCATATAGCGTTTGCGCGTAATTTTTACAAGGATTTTATAGCGCTTTTACACAAGCGTTGTACAATGAAGCGCCCTCACATAATGTATTACAGCGCTTTTTGGACAAGCGCTACATGCGCTTTCAAATAAATAAATGACCTATTACAGCGCTTTTTTTACAAGCGCTGTAAAAGACATGTGCTTTCAAATAAATAAATGACCTATTAGAGCGCTTTTGTTACAAGCGTTGTAAAAGGTCACATAATTGAAGGACCTATTTGAGCGCTTATTCTACAAATGGGCTATAAAATCATTCACTCATTCACTTTAAATAAAAATCATTTACTTTAAATAAATAAAAACAAATTTAAAACAAATTTACGAACCCTCATCACCTCTACTCTAGGAACCCTCACCTCCTCTACGTACTATGCGGCCATCTACTGCTCCTCCTTTAAAAAAAATTGGATATGTTGTCTCAGGTATTTATTATTTTGTTGTTGTCACGAAAACTAATAAATTGTTACATAATAAATCATATAAAATCTTTTCTTTTTTGAAATTTGTTGATCTGTTCTGTTTTGAAATATTTTTTGTTGTGAAATTGTTACATAATGGTTGATGTTATCAGTAGCTTATTATTTTTGTAACTGCATTTATTTAGGTCATATATTATAGACCGGAAATGGATGTCTGCCAATCGATTGTCAAAAGAGTATGAAAATGGAGTGAAGGAGTTTGTTGAGTTTGTAGTGAATAATGCAAAAGATCCAAATAGAGTCGTTTGTCCTTGTTTAAAATGTTGTTTTGAAAAACGCGTTAGAGAAGATGAATTGGAAGGACATTTAGTATGGAATGGAATTGATCAAAGCTATACATGTTGGATAAGACATGGTGAGAAAAAAAAAAGGAAACATTAATTTTGAGAATGGTTCGACATATGCTTCAACTGACTTCGATACAGATACATATGAGCCGGACCGAGTTGAGGAGATTGCAAAAGCAGTTGAAGAAGATCTTCGGAATTGTCCTAAAATGTTTGAGAGTTTGTTGAGTGATGCAGAGAAACCATTATATAATGGTTGTACTAAATTCACAAGACTATCGGCGATATTAAAGTTGTACAACTTAAAAGCGAGTAATGGATGGTCTGATAAAAGCTTCACAGAATTATTAACACTCTTAAAAGATATGTTGTCAGATGATAGCGAACTTCCCAGTCGAACCTACAAGGCAAAACGAATTTTGTGCTCTATTGGCATGAGTTACGAAAAGACTCATGCGTGTCCTAACGATTGCATTTTATTTCGAAACGAATATGAATTACTTAAGACGTGTCCGAAATGCAATGTCTCTCGATATAAGAAGAAAGAATCTACTCCAGTAAAAGTCGTGTGGTATTTTCCTATAATACCAAGATTTAGGTGCATGTATCGCAGTGAAGAAGATTCAAAACACTTGACATGGCATGCAGATGAAAGAATTAGAGATGGAAAGTTTCGACACCCTGCAGATTCCCCACAATGGGCAAAAATTGATCACGAGTATCCTGAATTCGGGATAGAGTCAAGAAATCTAAGACTTGCACTTTCTACTGATGGAATGAATCCACATGGTCTTCAAAGCATCTCACACAGCACATGGCATGTGATTTTGTTGATTTATAACCTACCTCCATGGTTATGTATGAAGTGTAAGTTTATGATGTTGTCTCTGTTAATTTCTGGACCCAAACAACCGGGGAATGATATCGATGTATACTTGACTCCTTTAATTGAAGATTTAAAAATTATGTGGGAGACAGGTGTGGAAGTTTATGATGGGTATAGGAAAGAATGTTTCAATTTGAGGGTTATGTTGTTCGGCACAATTAATGATTTTCCAGTATATGGTAATTTATCAGGATATAGCATTAAAGGTCAGTGTGCATGTTCTATATGTGAAGAGAGTACAGATTGGATGCGGTTGAAACATTGTAAGAAGAATTTATTTCTTGGGCATCGTAGATTTTTACCTTATAGTCATCAATATCGTGGGTGGAGAAATGCATTCAATGGAAAATCAGAGGAAGGTAAAGCTCCTTTAGCACCGACTGGATATCAAATACTTGAAAAAGTACAAGGTTTGACCAATAAATTTGGCAAACCTTTTGCGGGAGAGCTGGTCAAAACTAGGTGGAAGAAAAAGTCAATTTTCTTTGAATTGCCATATTGGAAGTCATTGTATATAAGACATTTCCTCGATGTGATGCATATTGAAAAAATGTATTTGATAGTGTTATTGGCACGTTACTCAATGTTCCAGGAAAGTCTAAAGATGGCATCAATGCAAGATTGGACTTGGTCGATATGGGAATAAGAAATAAATTGGGTCCCGTAAAAAAAGGAAATCGCACATATCTACCTCCAGCCGCTCATACTCTATCTAGAAAGAAAAAATGTTGTTTATGTAAATTTCTACACGAAGTTAAAGTTCCAGAAAGATACTCTTCAAACATTAAAAATTTGGTTTGTATGAAAGGCCTCAAGTTAAAAGGTTTGAAGACCCATGATTGTCATATTCTAATGGAGCATTTGCTACCAATAGGTATATGTTCCATTTTACCCGAAAAAGATCGACGAGCTTTAACTAGATTATGTTTCTTCTTCAGGGAAATTTGTAGTAAAGTGATCGATTCTCAGAAATTACCGACATTGCAGAGGAAAATTGTTGTTACTTTGTGTGAGCTTGAAATGTATTTCCCACCCTCGTTTTTTGATATAATGGTTCCCCTTACTGTTCATCTGGTTAAGGAGACACAACTTTGTGGGCCAGCTTATATGAGATGGATGTACCCGATAGAACGATATATGAAAATATTAAAAGGGTACGTAAAAAGTAGAAGTCGACCAGAAGGTTGTATTGTTGAACGGTACATTGTTGAAGAAGTTGCTGAATTTTGTACTGAATATCTGTCCAATGTTGAATCCATAGGGCTTCCCATATCTCGTCATTCGGGAAGAATATCAGGAGAAGGGATAATTGGAAGGAGAATAATGACTATATCAAAGACAGAATGGGAGCAGGTACAATTGTATGTTCTGCACAATGATGATGAGGTTCAACCGTATGTTACAATACACATGGATCAGTTATCTCGTTTGAACATGAATAGGAATCAAAATTGGATAACTCGAGAGCACAATCGAATTTTTATAACATGGTTAAATAATCACATAAAGTCAAAGTTTGATATAGACCCCGGATCAATTTCACAGAGATTGAGGTGGCTAGCAAATGGTCCGAGTTTACATGTATTTTCTTACACTGGTTTTGTTATTAACGACTACATATTTTATACCAAAGAACAAGATGATCAGACCACTATGCAAAATAGCGGAGTCACTCTCGTAGCTGAAGCGATGCATGTCTCAAGTGCAAAAGACAAAAACCCAATATATGCAAATCTATCATATTTTGGGGTTATCGAGCGCATATGGGAGTTAGACTACACAATGTTTTGTGTTCCCATAATGGTTGCAAGTGGGTCGATAATAATAATGGCGTTCGGATTGATAAGTCGGGGTTCTTGCTTGTCGATTTTAATAGGGTGGGATACAAAGACGAGCCTTTTATTTTAGCGTCGCAAGCTCAACAAGTGTTTATGTCACTGATCTTGCTGATGATAAATGGTATGTTGTCCTATCGACCAATAAAATAAGTGATGATAACAATAATGATGAAGATGCTGGTAATGATCTTTTATTTGCAACATCACAACCACATGAAATTGATTCAACTAATGATGGTTTATATCTTAGAGATGATCATGATGAGGGAATTTGGATTAATCCATCGTTTCGTATCGTTAATAATGGATAAACAAATGTGAATCCCACCAGGAAAAGAAGAAGGGCATCTTAATATGCATGTTTAATTGTTTTATATAAGCCATGTAATCTGAACTGAGTTCATGTAATTTAATTGTTTGATCTACCAGAATTGAGCATTATAGTATTTAGCTTGAACTATATTTGATTTTCTGCTTATATTTAGCTTGATCTTAGTGTTTTATACTAAGTTCATGTAATTTAATGTACGTTTGATGTAACACCCCGGCCATTACCGTTACCGGCGATGCTACCTCACGACCTTCTTGCCCCCCTCTTTCCGCCTCCATTGGAAATCTGACGAGTTTTTGCCTTCCGCCACTAGCTCAATTGGTAGTGGGATCTGTGTGGAGGCGGTACTTATCCCCTAGGTACCGGACTCGAATCCACGGAAGGCAAAAACTCGTCAGATTTTCCAATGGGCGGAAGAGGGAGGCAAGAGGTCGTGAGGTAGCATCGCCGGTAACGGTAATGGTCGGGGTGTTACAAAAAAAGGTAGCTCAATTGGTAGTGGGATCTGTGTGGAGGCGGTACTTATCCCCTAGGTATCGGGCTCGAATCCCACAGAAGGCAAAAACTCGTCAGATTTCCAATGGGGGCGGAAAGAGTGGGCGAGAGGTCGTAAAGGTAGCATCGCGGTAACGGTAAATGGCCGGGGTGTTGTTACGATTTGACCTGCCATAACTGATTTTCTACTTATATTGAACTTGAAAACTTTATTTTAGTGTCGGAACTAAAATTGTTTGTTTAACATGTTTAAATTGTTTATTTGTTTAATAATAAACTTCAATGTAATAATAAACTTTATTTAATAATAAACTTCATGTAATTTGTTGTTTAACATGTTTAGATTGTTTTTATAAGCAGCCATGTATTTGATTTTCTGCATTATATTTATTTTCTGCTTATATTTTAGCTTGATCTTAGTGTTTTATACTAAGTTCATGTAACTTAATATAAACTAGTAATTTTACATGAACTGAACTGAAGAAAAAAAATCCAAATATAGGAATTTACATGAACTAAACTGAATTATAAACTAAGGAGGTCACAAAGCTTTGTTTTATACAAGTTAAAAGATCATTTTAAAAAACAGCCATATAACATAAGAAAACAAAGAGGCCTTTCAGAGCGCTTATTTGAAAAAGCGCTGTAAAAGAGCCTTTTAAAATAAAATAAGGAGGCCTTTTTAGAGTGCTTATTTTAAAAAGCGTTTGTAAAAGGCCTTTAAAAATCAGTCATATAACATATAGAAACAAAGAGGTCTTTTAGAGCGCTTATTTGAAAAAGCGTTGTAAAATAGCCTTTTAAAATAAAATAAGGAGGCCTTTTAGAGCACTTATTTGAAAAAGCATTGTAAAAGGCCTTTAAAAAAACAGTCATGATAACATAAGAAAACAAAGAGGCCTTTTAGAGAGCTTATTTGAAAAAGCGCCGTAAAAGATCCTTTTAAAATAAAAATAAGGAGGTCTTTTAGAGCGCTTATTTGAAGAGCGTTGTAAAAGGCCTTTAAAAATAAAATAAGGAGGCCTTTTAGAGCCCTTGTTTGAAAAGCATGTAAAATGCTTTAAAAAGCATCATATAACATAAGAAAACAAAGAGGCCTTTTAGAACGCTTATTTGAAAAAGCATTGTAAAAGGTCTTTTTAAATAAAATAAAGAGGCCTTTTAGAGCGCTTATTTGAAAGAGCGCTGTAAAAGACCTTTAAAAAACAATCATATATACATAAGAAAACAAATAGGCTTTTAGAGCGCTTATTTGAAAAAGCGCTCTAAAAGAGCCTTTTAAAATAAAATAAGGGAGCCTTTTAGAGCGCTTATTTGAAAGAGCGTTGTAAAAGGCTTTAAAAAAACACAGTCATTTAACATAAGAAAACACAAGGGTCTTTAACAGCGCTTATTCTACAAGCGCTGTTAAAGGAGCCTTATAAAAATAAAATAAGGAGGTCTTTTAGAGCGCTTGTTTGAAAAAACGTTGTAAAAGGCTTAGGTCTTTAAGAGCGCGTTACAACAATCGCTTTAAAAGGTTAGGTCTTTTAGAGCGCTTGTCCAACAAGCGCTGTAAAAGGCTTCTAAAAAAGCGTTGTTGTAATAGGGTTTTTAACATATAATAGTAAACCGCTTCAATTTCCTCTTCATTACGTTAAACTTCACTATTCATCTCTTCTTCATCGTTCTTCTCTTCCTTTGCAAACCCTATCATCTCTTCCATTACGAACCATATTCCACGATCATTTCTCGCATTTTTTAACCTTATTTCCATCCACGATCATATCTACCATTACAAACCATCTTTTTTCATTGAATACGTAACCCTCATTACATATTTCTTCGAACCATACTTCAGTTTTCTGAACCGTATTTCTGCGCATTTCTCCTATGAAACCCTACGTATTTCGTCTCACTATTCAGGTATTGATGTTATTAATTTTTGTTATCACTAAAATGCATGTTGAACTTATACTGATACGTACCTTAGACTACTGCATGTTGAACTTGTTGAAGTTATATTGAACTGCATGTTGAACTTGTTGTAGATAAATGGATTCTAACAAAGTTTGGATTGTCAAAATGAGAAGTTGTCAACACACAAGACTTACGAAAACGAAGTCAAACGTGGTGCAACCATATGCAAAGGTCATAAAAAGCAAGGAGCAGTGGGATAAAAATTTGAGGTATACTTACTCTGTTGCTATTATTTTTTATCTTTTGAAGCATGTTTTACTATTTGAGTTTTAGTTGATGGAATGAAAGTGGTCAGCCAATCGACCCGACGCTCAATGTTTGTAGTTAATTGGCTGTTTTTCGTCCAAAATCCCCATTACAATCGATGACTGGAGAGTAAGGCGTTGAAGAGATGCCAAAGATATATTGTGGAATGAATATACAGGTAACTTTTTTGTCCACTCTTTTCATTTATAATTTTTCCATCGAAATACTTTACTCAAACGAATCTATTCGTTTGCAGGATGTTTTTGTTCTGATGAGGTGGGAAAGAATTACGTCTGAGGTTTGCCGGTAAAATACACCGGGTTTTAGATCTCACCTCTCACTTTCTATAAAAAATAGTGAGGGAAAATATGAATGCAGAAGCTCAAGAATATATAACATTATATATCAAATGAAGAATGGTGCTTTGTATCAAACGTTCGACCCGCGTTTCTAGTAAGTGATTAATCTATTAACATTTGTTTTTATTTATGCATATTCATAGCGTATTTAAAATTTTACACGATTGTTATTTTTTTTTATATAGAATATAAGTAAGGCAAATCGCCGAGAGGGAGAGAAATCCGACGCACCCATACAAAAAATCACGTATGGGATATGCACGTCTAGAGCACAAAACTTGTAAGTAATGAAACATCACATTTTATATAATGCAGGAATTTGTATTATAAACTATAGTTTCTAACGAATATTTGGTTTATGATCTTAACGTACGCGACAAGACACCCAATCGATCAACCGTTGGGTCTTTCATATATTGTGGAAGGAACTCGTGTAAATAGACGAAGTGGTTGATACGAAAATGTTCAAAAAATAATAGAACTTTGTGTAGTATATGATCACTTTAATATTTTTTTAATATTGTATATTATCACTTTATATTTTATATTGTATTTTAAAAATGATATGAACTTATCTTTTAATCCTACATCTATTTTAGGATGAATACTCGAACAAAGTTCGAAAAATAAGAAGGCAACAAAGAAGTACAGGGAATTCTGGGTAAAGTGTATGTTCCTGAATATTCGCCCGTTGAGGGAAAGGATTTGGCGTACTCCTAAAAAGCATTTCACAAGAGAAGCCCAAAATCCATCCAATGAAGAATATTAGAGAAGCTCAAACTCCTATCAGAGCAAGTGGCACTCTTGGTTAAGACGAATAAAAAGACAAGCAACTCCGGATCAGCTCCAAATGGAGAGTGAAAATGCGAGTTGCAAAGTTGGTCTCAAAAACTCTTCCGAGTAATAATTACTTACTTATGTAATTACTTATGTATTAATCATACTTATTATTAATCATTGATTGAGGGTGTCACTCCATGCGTATGTACTTATCCTCCCTACTCATCGAAGGTCGGAAAGAAAATTGTCAATACTGGAGAAGTATTGCACAACACAGCGATCCCTGCGGGCATGTCAAAGTTCACATATATTACTTTGAACCAATGCACCGTTGCCTATACCGGACAACGATGCCAGATATAGTTTTGGCGAAGCAGTGGTATTACGTGGCATGGACCCACACATCTTGTGCCCCTTGCTAAGTATGTTTAATTAATTGAAATGTATGTTAATGATACTGTATTTAATTGCTGATTTTTTTCCGCTGCTAACTTTAATTTAACAGGTTATATTAGATCTGAAAAAGCATAAAAGAATGATAAAAAGATTCCAGAAATGATCAATTACATCGCCTGAAAAAGTTTGTCACATTATTCCCTAAGGTTGTATTTTTTCAGATCAATTAAACTAACATTAACCTCATTTTTCAGATTCAATCAAAATAAACCACCGCACAGCAAAATAAGACCAGTCAAACCTCAAAAAATTGGAGGTTAATAAAGCAGCACAACTACAAAAGCTAGAGGCAATAAAGCTACCATAGTTGCAGCTAAAAAACTGGATCGGGGAAAATCAGTCGCTGCTGCTCCTAAAATAAGTCAGCCATGCCTTGTTAAATACGGGGTGTGTCTTGACATCCAAGTAAAAAGGAATATAGACAGCAACAATGATTCACGCATCATAACCATGAATAAAGCTATATTTGGAGATGAGTATGAAGAATTTATTGAAAAGGAGCACATACACAAACTTTTCAATCATAAGAAGTTGAGCGCTACTGTCATCAACTTGTACATAAGGTACAAAATACTTTTAATTGCATTTATTGGTAATTAATCTAAGTTGAAATTTTCATTGAAGGTTTTTGTATGAGAAGTTGGTGTGCATGCGCAGATTGTCAAATATATATTCATTCTTGTCTCTGCATAAGCTTTCGATGTGTAAACTTGATCCAGTGAATGTAAAAAAATACATTGTAGATATGTTATTAGGAAATATAGAGAATGATAAGTTGTTCTTTGCACCATATAATTCAGGGTACGTAATTATATATTATTTATTTATATCTTTTTTATTTATGAGAGATCTATATTTATTAGTTGTGTAAACAAAATTGCAAACCAATTTTTGTTGTGTAGGGCACATGGGTGCTATTTGCAATCAATGCGCCTCTGAAGTTGTTACTCATTAGACCCTTCAACGCAATTACAAACAATCACTCCCGATATATACTATGTTCGACAACATAAGTATTGTGTTTGTTAATGTATAAATAATGTGTTTGTTAATGCTATAATAATCACATTTATTTATTCAATAGTGCTTTACAAGTTTTTCGAGCTCAAAGAGGTGCTACAGTGTCAAAGCAAAAGCCTAATAACATCACATGGATTCCAATAAAAGTTTGAAATATATGCCTTTAAATTTTCATTTACAAATAAATGTCTTTACAATCAATGCACAAATATTTTATTGACTTATATGTTTTATTTTATAGTGTCCTCGTCAAACGAACAACATCGACTGTGGGTACTATGTATTGA
>PGTU02007864.1:0-11536 GCA_002896215.2 Cicer echinospermum
TCCAACTTTTGTTGATTCCTTGAGTTCCAAGCGATTGTCTAAGGTATGTAGGGTTGAGTTGTTGTTCCTGAAATCTTACTCAGTTAAAATGTTAGATTTATCACATGATGTATGAACATTGTATGTTTGTTAATTTTGTCAAAATTAGGATTAATGGGACCTAAGTCCAACAGGTCTCCTAGATTCCAGCCACCCAACAAAAATGGACCAAAATTAGTATTTCTGGACCAGCAGAGGGCTAGTGTTTGAAATTTGACGCAAAACCTGAAACACAGTTATAAATTTTGGAGAAGAAAGCTATAAGGGTCTCCCGGTCCTCGATTTCATCTGGACTTTTTGGGCAATTTTTATACCACTAGACTAAAACGGATTAAAATCCGTATTTTTGGACCAGACGATGGCTAGTGTTTGAAGTTTGACATGGTACCCGAAATACAATTATAAATTTAGAAGAAGAAGGTTATAAGAGGTCTCTTGGTTGTCGATTTCATCTGGACTTTTTGGGCGATTTTCATACCACTAGACTAAAATGGATTAAAATCCGTATTTTTGGACCAGACGATGGCTAGTGTTTGAAATTTAACATGGAACCCGAAATACAATTATAAATTTAGAAGAAGAAGGTTATAAGGGTCTCTCGGTCCTCGATTTCTTCTGGTATTTTCGGGTTATTTTCGCACCACCCGACTAAAATCGATTACTTTATCAAACAACACTATTTTATTATTAAATTCACAACTCAATTTTGTTATATGTTAATATTATTTTCGTTATTAAGTAAACTACAAAATGAAGATAATAATATCCTTTAATAAAATAGAATTGTCAAATAAATTAATTTTTACAAATTTATTTGACAACTCAATTTTGTTATATGTTATTATTATTTTCGTTATTAAGTAAAACAATAAAACGAAGATAATAATAACATTTAATTAAATGGAGTTGTCAAATAAAATTACATTGACAACACTATTTTATTTTATTATATGTTATTATTATCTTCATTATATAGTTGTACTTCATAACGAAGATAATAATAACATAAAATAAAATTGAGTTTTCAAATAAATATGTTCTTATTTCTTTATTTGAAAACTTTATTTTATTATATGTTTCTATTATCTTCGTTATGAAGCACAAATACATGACAAAGATAATAATCACATATAATAAAATATAGTTATCAAATAAAGTAATAATTACATATTTATTTGACAACTGTCTTTTAGTATATGTTATTATTATCTTCGTTTTGTATTTGTTTGTCATAAAGAAGAATAGAGTAACATATAATAAAATATTCTTTTTCAAATAAAGTAATAATTACATATTTATTTGACAACTATATTTGATTATATGTAATTATCATGATCATTTTGTAGTAATATTTTGCAATGAGGATAACCCTATATACTATACCCCGAACCTCGAAACCTAAACCCTAAATCTAAACCATTAAACCTTAAACCTAAACACTAAACCCAAAACCACTGAAACCCTAAACTCTAAACTAATCCCTAAACGTGATATTCTTAAACCCTAAGCGCTCTTGACCCTAGAGTGGTACGATAATCGCCCAAGAAGTCCAAATGAAATCGAGAACCGAAAGACTCTTATAGAATTTTTCTCCTACATTTAAGATTGTGTCTAAGGTTCCGTGTCAGATTTCAAACACTAGCCATCGTCTGGTGAAAAAATACGGTTTTCGGTCCATTTTTGCTTCGAGACCGGGAGACCATTATAATATTCTTCCCCAAAATTTATAACTTTGTTTCGGGGTTCCGCGCCAGATTTCATACACTAGCAATCGTTTGGTCCGAAAATATGATTTTCGGTCTATTTTTATAAAGTGGTACAAAAATCGCCCGAAAAGAAACGATGAAATCGAGGACCAAGAGACCTTTATAGCATTCTTCTCCTAAATTTATAATCATGTTTTGGGTTCCACATCAGATTTCAAACACTAGCCATCGTCTTGTATGAAAATACGGATTTCAGTCTATTTCTGTTGGGTGGTACGAAAATCGCCCAGAAAAGTGTAGATGAAATCGAGGACCAGGAGACCCTTATATTATTAATCTCCTAAATTTATAACTGTGTTTCAGGTTCTGGCGTCAGATTTCAAACACTAGCCATCGTTTGGTCCGAAACTACGGATTTCAGTCCATTTTTGTTTGGTGGCATGAAAATCGCCCGAAAAGTCCAGATGAAATCGATGACAAGGAGACTCTTATAGCATTCTTCTCCAAAATTTCTAATTGTGTTTTGGGTTCCGCATCAGATTTCACACACCAGCCATCATCTTGTACGAAAATGCGGATTTCGGTCCATTTTTGTCAGGGGGTATGGAAATTGCCCAAAAAGTCTACATGAAATCGAGGACCAGGAGACCGTTATAGCATTCTTCTCCTAAATTTATAAGTGTGTTTCAATTTCCACGTCAGATTTCAAACACTAGCCATCGTCTGGTCCGAAAAAATAGATTTTGGTCCCTTTTTATCGAGGGGTACGAAAATCCCTTGAAAGGTCAACCTGAAATCGAGGACAAAGAGACTATTATTGAATTCTCCTACTAAATGTATAACCGTGTTTTGGGTTTCGCGTTAGATTTCAAACACTAGCCATTGTCTTGTTTGAAAATACAGATTTAGTTCCATTTTAGGCGGGAGGTACGAAAATCACCCGAAAAGTCCAGATGAAATCAAGGACCAGGAGACCATTATAGCATTCTTCTCCAAAAGTTAGAACTATATTTCGGGTTCTGCATCAGATTTCAAAAACTAGCCATCGTCTGGTCCGAAAATATGATTTTCGGACTATTTTTGTCAGGTGATACAAAAATTGCCCGAAAAGACCATAGGAAATCGAGGAACAAGAGACCTTTATATCCTTTTTATAAAAAATTTATAATTGTCTTTCGGGTTCCGTGTCAGATTTCTAACACTAGCCATCGTCTTGTTCGAAAATACGGATTTCGGTCCATTTTTGCCGGGTGGTACAAAAACCGCTCGAAATGTCCCGATGAAATCAAGGACCGAGAGACCCTTATAACGTTCTTCTAAAAAATTTATAACAATGTTCCATGGTCCGCGCTAGATTTTAAACACTAGCAATCTTCTAGTACGGAAATACAGATTTTGGTCCATTTTTGTCCAAGGGTACGAAAATCACCCTAAAGATCCAGATGAAATCGAGGAGCAGGAGACTCTTAAAGCATTCTTCCTCAAAATTTATAACTGTGTTTCGGGTTTTGCGTAGATTTCAAACACTAGCCATCGTTTGGCCCAAAAATACGATTTTCGATCCATTTTGGTCGGGTGGTACGAAAATCGCCCGAAAAGACTAGATGAAATCGAGGACTGGGAGACCCTTATAGCATTCTCTCCTAAATTTATTATTGTGTTTCAGGTTCCGCGTCATATTTCAAACACTAGCCATCGTCTTGTTCGAAAATACGGATTTCGATCCATTTTGGTCGGCTGGTACGAAAATCGCCCGAAAAGTCCAGGTGAAATCGAGGACCAGGAGACAGTTATAGCTTTCTTCTCCAAAATTTATAACTATGTTACAAGTTCCGCGCCAGATTTCAAACACTAGCCATAGTCTGGTCCGAAAATTCAGATTTTGGTCCATTTTTGTCGAGGGGTACGAAAATCCCCCGAAAAGTCTAGATGAAATCGAGGACTGGGACACCCTTATAGCATTCTTCTCTAAAATTTATAACTGTGTTTCGGGTTCTGCGCCTGATTTCAAACACTAGCCATCGTTTGGTCTGAAAATTTGATTTTGGTCTATTTTTGTCGGATGGTATCAAAATCGCTCGAAAAGACCAGATGAAATCGAGGACCAGGAAACAGTTATAACGCTCTTCTCCTAAATTTATAATTGTGTTTTGGGTTCCGCATTTGATTTCAAACATTAGCCATCGACTTGTATGAAAATACGGATTTTGGTACATTTTAGTCGGGTGGTACGAAAATCGCCCGAAAAGTCCATATGAAATCGAGGACCGGGAGACCCTTATAGCGTTCTTCTCCAAAATTTATAATTGTGTTTTGGGTTGCGAGCCTGATATGAAACACTAGCCATCGCCTGGTCCGAAAATATTGATTTTGGCCCATTTTTGTCGAGGAGTACGAAAATTGCCCGAAAAGTCCAGATGAAATCGAGGAGTAGGAGACTCTTATAGCATTCTTCGCCTAAATTTATAACTGGGTCTCTTGTTCCGCGTCAAATTTCAAACAATAACCATCATCTGGTCCGAAGATAAGGATTTCGGTCCATTTTTGTCTGATGGAACGAAAATCGCCCACAAGTCCATATGAAATCGAGGACTGGGAGACACTTATAGTATTCTTCTCCATAATTTATAATTGTGTTACGAGTTCGGTGCAAATTTCAAACACTAGCTATCGTTTGGTTCGAAAATATGGATTTTGGTCCATTTTGGTCGGGTGGTACGAAAATCGCCCGAAAAGTGCAGATGAAATATGTAAGTACAGTGGTATGCCTAAAAGGGGGGTGAATTAGGTGTTATGAGTTTTTCTTGTTTTCAGCGATAAGATAGTAGCTGATAATAAATAAATGCAGTAAGTAAATGTACACAGTAGAATTATCCTGGTTCCCCTTATAACCAAGGGTTCATCCAGTCCTCTTGCACACCACAAGAGATTAATCCACTTATTGTCAGAAAATGTACAACCCCCACCTTAGGATTTCTGCTACAAAATTCTAACAATACTTCTAAGATAGCACACCACTATCTTAGATTAAGCTACTTTAAGAAAGTACTACCTTCTTTTACAAGTGATACAATATGATTTGGAATAAGGATAGAGGAGAGGTATAATGATTTCTATCCAATAATACATCAAGTACTTTAAGAACCTTTCTGAATGATATGAAAATGAAATGCAAGTACTTTGTAAAAAGCAGAATTTTGTTCAAAGTTATTCAAGGTATTGACTCAAGGATTCTGTAGTGTTTGATATGAAGTTATGGTATATTTATACTCCATAAACATCTCTTAAAATTCGAGGCCAATGATCCAAGAGGTTTGTTGAAGCAATAGACAGATGATCTGGAGCCATTTCAGATCTGAAATTGTATTGCTTCGTTGTATTTGAACCCAAGATGTGTGTATTTGAATACAATCTTGTAATGTTAGTTTTATTCAAAATATATGCACCTTGTGATTCGAATACACCATATCCTGCCTTGTGGCGAGAACTACAGATATCTGAATTTGCCATGACTTACTTTGTATTCGACTATAGAAGGTCTTAGTCGAATACATAAGCAAAGATTAGCTCGTAGACTTGCTTTGTATTCGACTACAGATGCCGTCGTTAGTCGGATACAAAGTGTGAGGCTTTTACTTCTGACTGATAGCATTGTTATTCATCTGTATTCGAATACACTTTGTATTAGTCTAAATATTAGTTTAGCTAAGACCTGGTTAAGATGTATTTTGATTTGTGAAAATACTTTATTTACCACAATTTAATTACGAAGATAATAATAACATATATTAAAATAGAGTATCAATAAAATAATAATTACATCTTTATTTGACAACCTGTCTTTTATCTATATGTTATTATTATCTCGTTTTGTATTTGTTGTCATAAAAAGATCATAGAATAACTATAATAAAATAATAATACATTTTTATTGACAACTTATATTTGATGTACATGTTTATTATTTGATCGTTTTGTAGTAATATTTTGCAATGAAGATACCCATATACTATACCCGAATCTTTAAACCCTAAAACGTTATTTCTTAAACCCTAAACTCCCGTAACACAAAAAACCTAATAACAATAAGATTAAATATTTACTTTATTTGACAACTCTATTTTTTATATATATTCAATATTATATTCGTTAAAAGAAAACAAAAAACAAGGATAATAATAACATAAATTAAAAATTAGGTTCCAATAATATAAAAATTACATATTTGTTTTGACACTCCTATGTTATTATATGTTAACATATTTGGCTCATTTGTCGGGTGCCACGAAAAATCACCAAAAAAGTCCAAATTAAAATAAGAAGTGGGAGACACTTTTAGCATGCTTCTCCTAAATTTATAATTGTGTTTCAGGTTAGATTTCAAACACTAGCCATCGTCTCGTTAGAAAATACAAATTTCAGTCTATTTTTTTTAGGTGGTACAAAAATCGCCCAAAAATTCCAGATGAAATCGAAGACCGGAAGACCCTTATAGAATTAATCTCCTAAATTTATAACTGTGTTTCAGGTTCTGGCGTCAGATTTCAAACACTAGCCATCGTTTGGTCCGAAACTACGTATTTCGAGTCCATTTGTTGTGAAATTCACACAAAAGTCTCCCGAAATCCATATGAAATCGAGGTACCTGATTGAGGACCCTTTTAGAATTCTTCTATAGCTAATTAATTACTGTGTAATCTTTTCGTAATCCTGCGTTGAGATGTCAAACACTAGCACATGTGTATTGGTCCAAAAATAAGATATCTGTCCATTTTTAGTCGAGTGGACGATAATCGCCAAAGAAAGTCCAAATGGAAATCAGCGACTGGAAGACTCTCTATAAAAATTCTTCTTCGGCTACATTCTGGGTTTCCGTGTATTAGATTTCAAACAACTAGCCATACGATTCTAGTCTAAGAATTACGGTTTCGGGTCCATCTTTGTCTCGACATACGAAAATCGCCTCGAAAAGTCCAAAATAAATCGGGATTCGGTGAGACCCTTAAGCATTCTTCTCCACTAAATTTATAAATGAGTGTTCAGAGTCAGATTTTGGAAACACTAGCCATCATTTGGTCTGAAAAATACTTATTCTCGTTCATTTTGCTCTTCTTGTTGTACTAAATCGTCTGAAAAGTACAGTGACATCGGGGACTGCAGAAGGACACAATTATAGGCTTCTTCTCTTCTAACATTTATTAGATGTGTGTTAGCGTCGTGCATCATATTTCTATAATCATTAGTCGTCGTCTGTCCGAACAATATGAAGTCGGTCCATTTCGAGGGTACAATTCTTTCACTCGAAAAGTCTAGATGATATCGAGCGATGCGGGAGACCCTTATAGAATTCTCACCTAAACTTTAAAATTGTGTTTCGGGGGGTTTCGAGTTTTGGATAGATTTCAAGACTAGCCTCGTCTGGTCATAAAAGATGGATTTTGATCCATTTTTGTCAGGTGGAATGAATGGCCTAAATAGTCCAATATAAATCGAGGATCAGGAGACCCTTTTAGCATTCTTCTCCTAAATTTACAATTTATTTGGGTCAGATTCAAATACTAGTCACTCGCCTAGTACGAAAATTCGAAATTTGGTCATTTTTATCTGGTGGTATTAACAATCACCCGAAAGTGTCTAAATAATCGAGGACTGGGGTGACCCTATATATCACTTCTGGTCCTAAATTTCCAAATGTGTATCGGGTTTCGAGTTCGATAAGATTTCAAACATTAGCGATCGCCTTATTCAAAACGACGGATTTCATTCCATTTTTGTCAAGTGGTATGAAAATCGCTTTGAAAGTTCAAGATGAAATCGAGGACTGGAGACCCTACGACATTCTTTCAACTAAATTTTACAACTGTAATTCGGGTTTCGGTACAGATTTCAAACACTATCCATTTTTGTTCCAAGACGGATTTCGTCCATTTTATAACTGTGCTTTTGGTACGTGTTAGATTGTCCAAATACCAACCATCGTTTGTCAGAAAATACGGATTTCAGTCTATTTTTGTCGAGGTGTACGAAAATTACCCGAAAGGTCCATATGATATCGAATACCGAGGAGACCCTTATAGAATTATTCGTCCTAAATTTATAACTGTGTTTTGGGTTTCGGTCAAATTTCATACACCTGGCCATTGTTCTGGTCAGAAAATACGGATTTCAATCCATTTTTTGTCGTAGTATAAAATAACTTGAAAGGGTCAATGTTGAATTTCGGGGACTTAGAGACCCTTATAGCATGTCTTCTCTTAAATTATAACTATGTTTCAGGTTCCGCGTTAGATTCAAATACTTAGCCATAGTATGGTCCCGAAATTAACGGATTTCGCGTCCATTTTTTGTCCGTTTGGTAGAAAATCACCCGAAAAAAAGTTCGGATGAAATCAAGGATCCAAGACTTATTGCATTGTTCTCCTTAAAATTATATATATGTTCGGGTTTCTGGGTCAGAATTTAAACACAGCCATCGGTCTGGTCTAAAAATATGGATTCGTTCCATTTTTGTCGGGTGTTCAAAAATCACCCGAAAAGTCCAGATGAAATCGGAGACCCTTATAGCATTCTTCTCTTAAATTAAAAACTAAGTTTCTAGTTCGCTTCAGATTTTAAAACACTAGGCACTTCGTTTAATCCCAAATTATGATTTCGGTCATTTTGTTATGGGTGGTACGAAAATTTGCCAGGAAAAGTCCATCTGAAAATCGAGGATCGAGGAGAGGGACACTTATAGCATTTCTTCTCCGAAATTAGTAACTGTGTATCGGGTTAGCCAGATTTCAAGCACTAGCCATGCTTGGTCGCTAAAATACGGATTCGGTTCTTTTTATCAGTCACGAAATCATCCGAAAATCTAGATGAAATCGACGGACTAGGAGTCCTTATAGCATTATTCTATCTAATTTTATCAATTATGATTCGGGTTCCACGTCAGATTCAAACATTAGCCATGTCTGTCCAAAAATACAAAATTTCGGTCTATTTTTGTCTGGTGTTTAACACAATCCAATGAAAGTGTAAATGAAATGGAGGACCTAGAGACCCTTATAGCATTACTCTCTCTAAATTTATATTGTGATTTGGTTTCTTGTCAGATTTCAAAAAGTAGCATCGTCTGGTCAAAACATACAGATTTTGTCCATTATTGTCAGTTCGTAAGAAAATCGATAGAAAGGTCGGGATGAAATCGAGGACCAGGAGGACACAGCTTATAGCATTCTCTCTAAATTTCTAATTGTGTTTTGATTTCCCGTATATTTCAATCACAACCATCATCTTGTCCAAAAGTACGTTTTCAGTCCATTTTTGTTGAGTCTACAAAAATCGCCCAAAACTCCAGAATGAATCGAGGATTGAGAGAGCTTGTAAAAATTCTCCTAATTTATGATTGTGTTTCCGGTGACACTTTAAATTTCCCAAAAAGAACACATGATACCGAGGATATTGAGTTGTCAAATATAATAGAAATAGAGTTGTGCAAATAAATATTGCAGTTGTCATTTTTAATATGTTATTATTATTTTTGATGTGATTGAGTACAAATTACAAAACGAAGATAAAAATAACATTTAATAAAATAGATTTTTCAAAATAAAGTAATATACACAAATTTAATTGACAACTCAATTTTTTGTTAATAAGTTGTTATAATTTTCGTTATTAAGTACAACTACAAAACGAAGATAAGAATAACATTTAATAAATAGAGTTGTCAAATAAAGTAATATTTACAAATTTATCTAGCAACTCAGTTTTGTTATGATGTTGTTATAATTTTCGTCATTAAGTACAACTACAAAACGAAGAATAAAAATAACATTTAATAAAATAGAAATGTGTAATGAAAAAGTAAATATTACTTTATTTAACAACACTATTTTATTATATGTTATATTAGTGTCTTCGTTTTATAGTTTTACTTCATAACGAAGATAATAATAACATATAATAAAAATAGAGTTTGACAAATAAAGTAATAATTAGATATTTATTGACAGTTCAATTGAGTTATATGTTATTATTATTTTCGCTAAAAAGTACAACTACAAAACGAAGATAATAATAACATTTAATAAATTAGAGTTGTCAAATAAAGTAAATTTTTACAAATTTATTTGACAACTCCACTTTCTTGTATGTTATTATAATTTTTGTTATAAAATACAACTATATAACAAAGATAATAATAACATATGGTAAAATAGAGTTTTTGAATAATGTAGTAATCATATATTTCTTTGACAGCTTTAATTGTGTTAATGATTATTATTATTTTCATTATTAAGTACAACTACAAAAGGAAGATAATAATAACATTCAATAAATTAGAGTTATCAAATAAAGTAAAATTTACAAATTTTTTTGACAACTCAATTTTCTTATATGTTATTAAATATTCGTTATTAAGTACAACTACAAAACGAAATAATATGATAACATTTAATAACATCGATTTGTGTAATAAATAAGTTATTATTATTATTTGACAATACTATAATACAAAATTAGTTTACAAATGTATGTAATTATTACTTATCTGACAACTCATTTTATTATATGCTTTATTCTCTTGAATACAGAAGATAAAAATAACATATTATAAATTATTGTTAAATAAGTAAATAATGTACATATTTATTTAATAAATATGTTAATTGTTATTATTGATTAAGTTACAACTACTAATTAATAAAATAATAAAATATGTAAAATATAATATATTATACAAACTCAATCGTTATTGTACAATACATACAAAATATTAACAGAAGAATAATAATAACATTATTTTCTTATAAATAGAGCATTATTTAGTATTTACTGAGAATTAACGATATAAGTGTAATAAATAATACATTACATATTTATTTGACAACTAAATTTTTTTATATGTTATTATTTTCTTTGTTATACAGTAGTACTTCATAATGAAGATAATAACTTATAATACAATAGAGTTGTCAAATAAAAGAATAAGTAAATATTTATTTGATAAACTCAATTTTAATATATGTTATTATTATCTTCGTTATGAAGTAAAACAATAAAACGAAGATAATAATAACATATAATGAAATAGTGTTTTCAAATAAATTAATAATTACATATTTATTACACAACTGTATTTTATTAAATGTTATTATTATCTTCGTTTTGATGTTGTACTTACTTACGAAAATTATAACAACATATAACAAAATCGAGTTGTCAAATAAATTTGTAAATATTACTTTATGTAATTTTTACTTTATTTGGCTACTCTTTTTTATTATATGTTATTATTGTCTTTGTAATGACATTAAACTGTAAAACGAAGATAATAATAGCATATAATCAAATAGAGTTATCAAATAAAATAATAATTAGATATTATTATCTAGGTTTTGTATTTGTTTTTCATAACGAAGATAATAATAACATATAATAAAATATTATTTTCAAATAAAGTAATAATTACATCTTTATTCGACACTTTGTTTTATTATAGGTTACTATCATATTCATTTTGGAGTCCTACTTCGCAATGAAGATAACACTAAATACTAAACACCGAACCTTAAAACCAAAACCCTATATCCTAAACCTTAAACACTGAACCCTATACCTTAAAAAAATATGTAATAATTACTTTATTTGACAACTCTATTTTGTTAGGGTTTAGTGTGTTGCGCTGTTTAGGGTTTAAAAAATCAAGTTTCGTGTGTTAGGTTGTGATGAAGAACAACTACATAACGAAGATAATAAAAACATATAATAAAATAGAGTTGTCAAATAAATATGTAATTATT
>PGTU02007867.1:0-11916 GCA_002896215.2 Cicer echinospermum
GAAGGATTGCACGGCTCCAAAGGTGGAACCAGTTGTGAATGTAGCTAGGGCTACCCGTCCTACTACTGCTAGAGGACGCATTTATTGTGTGAATGCTGAAGAGGGGAATCCATCTGGTAATCTGATTCAGCGCGACTGTGAGATTGAAGGTAACACTTTAACTGCACTCTTTGATTCGGGGGCAACCCATTCCTTCATTGCTATGGACTGTGTGAATCGCTTGAAGTTATCTGTGTCTGCTTTACCTTTTGATTTGGTTGTGTCCACACCTGCTAAGACCTTAACCGTAAATTCAGCATGTTTACATTGTCGAATAACTATACAGAATAGGGATTTCTTGGTTAATCTAATTTGTTTACCGCTACAATCACTCGAGGTCATCCTCGGTATGGATTGGATGTCTTATCATTATGTGATATTGGATTGTGCTCGTAAATTGGTTCTTTTCCCCGAACCAGGAGTTGTTAAGTATTTAGCTGCTAACAAACTCCGAGTATCGCTAAGCGAAGGGACTCATGAGTTTTTGTCTCTGGCAAATGTGGAGGCAAGGATAAATGTGGATATAGAAGATGTGATACTTGTCAACGAGTATCGGGATGTATTTCCAACGGAAATTCCAGGATTGCCACCGGTAAGAGAAGTGGAATTCTTCATTGATTTGCACCCAGGAACGGGACCTATTTCAATGGCACCTTATCGAATGTCGCCATTGGAATTAAATGAGCTCAAAGGCCAAATTGAAGACTTGTTGGAGAAGAAATTCATCAGACCGAGTGTATCACCATGGGGAGCTCTAGTTTTGCTAGTTAAAAAGAAGGACGGAAGCTCGCGCCTATGTGTGGATTATAGACAGCTTAACAAGGCAACTATTAAGAATCGTTATCCTCTGCCACGAATCGATGATTTGATGGATCAATTGAGAGGGCCGCGATATTTTCGAAGATTGACTTGAAGTCGGGTTACCATCAGATTCGAGTAAGGGAAGGAGACATTCAGAAAACAGCTTTCAGAACCCGCTATGGACATTATGAATACCTGGTTATGCCGTTTGGAGTTACCAATGCACCGGCAATTTTCATGGACTACATGAACAGAATCTTTAATTCATTCCTTGATAAATTCGTGGTGGTATTCATTGATGATATATTGATTTATTCAAGGACTGAAGAAGAGCATGGAGAACATTTACGACAAGTTATTGAGATTTTACGCGAGAAGCGATTGTATGCCAATCTGTCGAAGTGTGAATTTTGGCTAGAGAAAGTGAATTTCTTGGGACATGTGATATCCAAGGAAGGAATCGCTGTAGATCCGGCTAAGATTGAGGCGGTTCTTGCTTGGAAACAGCCTCAGACTGTCACCGACATACGGAGTTTTGTAGGACTGGCAGGGTACTACAGGAGGTTTATCGAAGGTTTTGCTAAGATTGTGGCTCCACTGACACAACTTACCAGAAAAGATCAACCGTTCGCATGGACGGGGAAGTGTGAAGAAAACTTCCAGTTACTAAAGAGAAAATTGACGACCTCACCTGTATTGGTATTACCGCAATCAGAAGAACCCTATGAAGTTTATTGTGATGCATCTCACCAAGGGTTAGGATGCGTTCTGATGCAACACAAGAAAGCTGTGGCTTATGCCTCGAGACAATTAAAGATTCATGAGAGGAACTATCCTACTCATGATTTGGAGCTTGCCGCAGTTGTTTTTGCATTAAAGATCTGGAGGCATTATTTATATGGGTGCACGTTCACCGTGTTCAGCGACCATAAAAGCTTGAAATATTTGTTTGATCAGAAGGAATTGAACATGCGCCAGATACGATGGATGGAGACTCTCAAGGATTTTGATTTCACACTGCAGTACCACCCTGGGAAGGCCAATGTAGTGGCTGATGCGTTGAGCAGAAGAAGTGTATCGGTGTCTTCACTAATTATGGCTAGACAACAAGAGTTGTGGGAAGCTTTTAGAGACTTGCACTTGGACGTAGAGTTTGCACCGGGAATTTTGAAATTCGGAATGATTAAGATCTCGAGTGGACTACTTGAGGACATTGCGAAATTCTCAGGATGACGTCTTAATTCAAGAGAAGAGGAATCTAATAGTACAAGGGAAGACGACTGAGTTCAAGATTGGGGCAGATAATGTTTTGCGGTGTAATGGTAGGATTTGTGTACCAGCCATTACAGATATGCGGAAAACGATTTTAGAAGAGGCGCATAAGAGTAAGCTGAGTATTCATCCTGGAGCAACAAAGATGTATCAGGATTTGAGGCAGAATTATTGGTGGCCAGGAATGAAGAAACATGTGGCGGAATATGTATCCACTTGTCTAACTTGTCAGAAAGCGAAGGTGGAACATCAACGACCCGCTGGGATGTTACAACCTTTAGATATACCTGAATGGAAGTGGGACAGCATTTCCATGGATTTTATAACCAGATTACCAAAGACAAGGAGGAAGAATGATTCCATATGGGTGATAGTGGATCGACTAACTAAATCTGCTCACTTTTTGCCGTAAGGACCACCTATAAGGTAGATCAGCTAACGAAGATCTACATTGCTGAAATTGTGAGGTTACACGGGGTACCATCGAGCATTGTATCAGACCGTGATCCGAAGTTCACATTGGCATTTTGGGGAGCATTGCACGAAGCGTTGGGAACGAAGCTACGATTGAGTTCAGCTTACCATCCACAAACAGACGGGCAGACTGAAAGGACGAATCAGTCCTTGGAAGATCTGTTGAGAGCATGTGTACTAGATGATAGGGGAAGCTGGGATGATGTACTTCCGTTGATTGAATTCACTTACAACAATAGTTTCCACGCAAGTATTGGAATGGCACCATATGAGGCTTTATATGGGCGCAAGTGTCAAACGCCCTTGTGTTGATATAAAGACGGTGAGAATATGATTGTCGGACCAGAGATGGTGCAACAGACACAGCTAAAGTAAGGAAGATCAAGGAGAAAATGAAGACTTCACAAGATCGTCAGAAGAGTTACGCGGACAAGCGTCGCAGACTTTTGGAATTCGAACAGGGTGACCATGTGTTTCTGAGAGTCACACCTACTACTGGAGTAGGTAGAGCCTTGAAATCGAAGAAGTTGACTCCGAAATTTATTGGACCATATCAGATTTCTGCACGAATTGGGCCGGTTGCTTATCGGATTGCATTACCTCCAATACTGTCCAATATTCATGACGTGTTTCATGTGTCGCAGTTGAGGAAATATCTCGCAGATCCATCTCACGTGATCGAACCAGACACAATCCAGCTAAAGGATAACCTGTCGTTCGAAGTACCACCTGTGAGAATTGATGACAGGAAGATTAAGCGGTTGAGGACCAAGGATGTTTCGTTGGTCAAGGTAATTTGGAACCCAATTACTGGAGATACGACTTGGGAGTTGGAGAGCAAGATGAGAGAACAACACCCAGAGTTATTTATCGATGCATAGTTTCGAGGACGAAACTAATTTTAGGGGGAGGAGTAATGTAAGACCCATAATTTTAAAGTACCATTTATGTATTTTTGGTGTATTTTGGATTTTGGCTCGGAGGCTTTTTAGCCAAAGTTAATAATATTTTGAAGTTTTATAATCAAAAAGATATTTCGATGCCAATTAGAATTTCTCGTCGATAAATAAATTGAAATTAACTGCGGTGAATACTTTACGGTTAATTTTATGCGTTTCGGGGGAAACGGTAATTTTAACAAATATCTAGATATTTTGAGATATTTGTTAAGTTATATTTATTATATATATATGTTTGCTTGGAGGGAAAAGAAAGGAAAACTAGAAGGAAGGAAAAGGAAAAGAAAATAGTATAAAAGGGAAAGAAGGAAAAAGGAAGAAAGGAAAAACAAAGGAAAGAAAAAGAAAGGAAGGAAATCTAAAATTTTCCATCTCCTTCCTCAGTTCAGCCGCGACCATTTTCCTCCTCCTCCCATTTTCAGTTTCGTCGCTTTCTTTTCTTCAAAACTAGTAACCCAAGGTTGGGTGAGAGTTAGATCAAGGTTTTCGCAACTCCAGTTTTCCTCTTTGATTCGAAAACGAAGAAAAACGGTTTTTGAGATCCAAACACAAACCCCTTCGTTTCTTCAAGATCCGAGCTTCATTTCAAGAAGTGATAGAAGGGAAGGTTGCTCACCTCCGTGCTACGGTGCTAGTGGACCAATTTTGGAAGCGGCGTTGCGAGCGGAAAATTTACCGAATTTACTCACGGTGCTGTAATCGCACGTTAGAGCTAACGCGAAGGTAAGGGCTCCTTCCAAACTTCTAGTTTGCATTAGGGACTTATCTGTGGTTGTGTGGGAAGGAATTTGTTAGGGTTAAATGTATCGATTTGGGGAAAAACGAAACTAGTGCGTTATGGGTAAAACCTTAGAGTTAGGTTTTGTTTATAATGATGAATGTTTCGTGTAAATGAATTTGAATGTCATTGTGTATGATTATGAGTAAATGAAATTTGATGTATCTGGGTGTTATGTTGGCTTTGATTTGTGTTCGTTGTATTTGGCGTGTCCATACTTGATGTTTGTTAATTGGTGTGGTTGTTGTGAATTATGGTTTGAATGTGAGAGTATGATTGAGTTTGTTTCTGTGGAATTGAAAAACCATTAGAGTAAACGAGTATTAAAAATGGGGAATCTTTTAATACCTCGGTTTACTTAATGTGCATTTGAGGAAAAGGTTTAAGTTAACTGGGCGTTGAGAATGGGGAATCTCTTAATGTCCCGGTTACTTAACGATCGTTTTGAAAATCGTTCCGGTAAATGAGTGTTAAGAATGGGGAATCTCTTAATGACTCGTTTACTGAATATTTTGTGTGAAAATCGTTTAAGTCAAAAGTATATTAAGAATGGGGAATCTCTTGATATGTTTGTTTTGCTTAACGCTTTGTTTTGAAAATCATTAACATAAATCAGTATTAAGAATTGGGAATCTCTTAATGACTTATTTATTTAATGTCGTTTTGAAAACCGTGCAGACCCGTGATAGGTGGCACCTCGATAAACGGTACGGGCCCGTGATAGGCAGTACGTTTATGGTTTTCGCTTTTTTGTAAATTGTGCAGACCCGTGATAGGTGGCACCTTGGTAAATAGTAACTTGGCCTGTGATAGGCGGGTACATTTACAATTTACGTTATTTTAGTAAGCCGTGCAGACCCGTGATAGGTGGCACCTCGGTAAACGATACGGGCCCGTGATAGGCAGTACGTTTATGGTTTACGCATTTTAGTAAATCGTGCAGACCCGTGATAGGTGGCACCTTGGTAATCGGTACTTTGGCCTGCGATAGGCGGTACGATTATGATTTACGGCCCTTCGAGGAGGTTTTGGTTTGGAATTCCAAGTCCATGCATTTTGGCATATACGCATTGCATTAGGGTGCTTGGCACGCGAGTCGTGGTGATTTGAGGTTTATGTTTAAGTGATTTGAATTTGAGTCGTTGTGGTAATTGCGTTGAAAATGCTAAGTGTTATGTGTTGATTGTTGTGTGTAAGTATGATGGTTATCGAGATCCCAATTGCCGTGGTAATTGCGTTGAAAATGCTAAGTGTTATGTGTTGATTGTTGTGTGTAAGTATGATGGTTATCGAGATCCCAATTGCTGTGGTAATCGTGTAGGAATTGCTAAGTGTTAGGTTGTGAACTTGATTAGGAATGACTTGAGTTAACGCATGAAATTTTGGAAAAACGATCAGGGAAATCGATTTCCCAATCGATTGGATGAGTTGCAGGAAGTTCACCATTTTGACCTAATCGATTTGCCAATCGATTGTATAAATATATCTTTCAAAATCTTTTAAGAAATCGATTTGGAAATCGATTGGTAGAGAGGCAGGAACTCAGCAAAACTGCCGAAATCGATTTGGAAATCGAATTGGCAACACAGGGACTCATCAGAACTGACAAAATCGACTTAGAAATCGATTTGGTCATGCAAAAACTCAGCAGAACTGACCAAATCGATTTGGCAATCGATTGGCTCAGCAAAAGTCCTCATTTTGAGTTAGATAATCGATTTGCTCAATTGATTTATCAATGCTTTGGTCAGTTATGTATTACTTGATGGTTGGAGAACTTCATTTTGAGTTCATTGTTAATTGGCAAGCATTATATGAACTTTTAGCATATGGAAAATCTTGTTAAGGTGCATGCTTAGTTGAAAAGTTGTTTTGAGCATTTAAAAACTTAATTGCTATGTGTTAACTGTTATTTTCTGGTTGGTGACCCTTTACAATTATTGTGGAAATCTGGGCTTTGCCCTCAGATGAGAGTCAGGACGGTCTTACCGGTTCGTACCCTACGGACGGGAATGGAGATGGGAACGTTTGACTGCAGTTACGTTAGGAGGATCTCACGAGGCGCGTGGAGATACTCAGGGTGTATAGCTTTTTGGTAGGATGATCAGATTATGATGATGTATAGGGACTAGGTGTCCTTCTGTTTGGATTGGAGTATTTTTAGTTTGGGAAAACTGTATTAATACTATCATTGTCAGTTCGACTTCTTATGTGAATGGGTTCCATGTACCATTTATGGTTATGTAAATGTTTTGGATTTATAATTGGAGAAACCTTTCCGCTGCTTGTAAATTATAATGACTCAATTATTTATCCAAAGGCATTTCTTTATCTATTTCTCTGTTTTAGTTTAATTACTTTTGAAAAAAAATATACCCTCGCTTTGAAAAACGGGGTGTTACATTGTGGTATCAGAGCATAGGTTTGGTTTTCCTTGGGGGCTGTGGAACTTGGTTATAGATTGTAGGTCGACCCTATAAGTTAGGAGTTTGTCATCTGATCATGCGTCGGTTTAGGTGACTTGAGTTGTCAAGTCCAATATATTTATTATGTGTTGTTATGGTCGGACGTTAGTTTGGAATTATTTGAAGTAGTGTTAAGACTCTACTTGATAATGGTTTTATAGGAAACCATGCCGCCAAGAGGAATGACGCTCCGAGAGCCAACGCGAATAGGAATGACCAAATGGCGGAGGCTATGAATACATGGCTGCTTCTGTGGCTGCACAGACTGCTGCCAAGACTCAACGGGATCTTGAAAAGAGGGGAAGAGAGATCCGTGCTGCAGAGTCAAGAGGGTTAGAAGACTTCCGTCGTTACAATCCTCCTAAGTTTAAGGGGATGAGAATTCAGAGAAGGCTGATCAATGGATCCAAGAAGTGGAGAAGATCTTTGAAATGATAAATTGTCAGGCGGGAGTGAAAGTCAGCTATGCCACTTACATGCTGTTGGGGGATGCTGAGTACTGATGGAGGAGTGCAAGGTTATTGATGGGAGCCGCCACGAGGAGGTGAACTGGGAATCGTTCAAAAGGAAGTTTTTAGACAAATACTTCCCGATGAGTACCAGGACTAAACTGGGCGATGATTTTCTGAAACTTCACCAGGGAAGCATGACCGTGGCGAATATGCAGCTAAGTTTGAATCTCTTTCGAGGCATTTCAGGTTCTTCTCCGTGAAGAAATTGATGAAAAGTGTCTAAAACAAAGGTATTCAACCAGGTGGTCTAAAACAGAAGAAAGTGTCTCGATGTACAATGTTAGATGATCATATTTGGTTTAAACCATATATTGCTATGTTAACCAACTCATATAAGTCTTTATTTAGAACAAATTATTGTTTGCTTGGATAAAAGATCATCGGTTGATTTGGTCTATATAGATTGTCTTCCCACCGATGTTATCCCTTTGATTAAATGCCATCAGGCGTGTACTTCTCTTTATAATGAGTTGCAATTGCAATACCGTATTTTTTTTTAAATTTATTTTTTAATGAAGATTTTATTATTATTTTTTCTGTGAGAAACGCTTTCAGTTATTCCTCTAAAAAACACCACCACTCATTCTCCTAAAATTTGCAAATAGTATTTTTTGTTTCTCTTAAAAAAAGCTCTCCAAAATAATAATCTCACTTTCCAAATACCTCAATTTTTATCAAACAATCCCTCCATATATCACGCACGCACGACATGACACCTGTTTATGCGCTATCCACCTTCTCGTCATTTCATCACCGTCCCAATACCTGATACAACCACCAACTACTAAGAGTGGAAGAAAAGGAGACACTTTTCTGAGTATCATCACAAAACATACCTTCCTGATCAACCACCAACATACATGAATTATTAAAATTACAATTTTGATTTGTTGACTTTTTTAGATTATCATATTTTTGACTAGTTTTGTGGTTACTTTAATACAGTGCACTTTCAATGTTTTAGATATTGCAATTGGATTGCTTACACAAATCTTATGTCTAGTTTTTATAAATAATATTAATTAGAGTGCGTGAAGTAGTCTAATTAGGATATAATTATTTTTGGATTAAGTATATAATGTGTATACATAAATTATTAATAATAATAAAATAAAACTGATGTCTTGTTATCTTACACGGAAGTGACATTATATTCTAAGCCTACACTAGATTAGAAAATTCACAAAAGTAATTCACATTCAACTTACACTACTAATAGCACGCCAAATCCAAAAGGCCTATAAATTGGCAATAAGTAAGTTTGGTAAGAAACACAATATTACATGAAATAAAAACTATTAGTCATGGTGACAAGTTCATTACTACTCGTTGTTCTAATAATATTTCACTGTATTGCCTCTTTCATCTCTTTATTGCACAACAGTAATTACATATCTCATACTTCGTCATCTTAATTTTTATCTCATCCACACCCTAACTCTCTTCCCATTCAAAAAACGGAGAAAAAGAACTCCACCATCTCCTCCTCCACCACCACCAAAAAGTGACTACATTTGGACTATATTAAGTTGTCTGAATATGTCCAAGCGTTAGAAAAATGTGTCAAAAAACACCAACAAAATTAGCATCCACGGTCTTTGGCCGTGCAATAAAAGTAATCCTCAACAAAACTCTTGTATCGCACATGTGCAATTAAAATGGGAACATGTAAGTTTTTATCAAAAATCAAATGGTTTTTTTGCTACTATTATGAAATTATATACTCTTGGAAAATAAGTTTTTGTTTTGTTTATTGTATCAGATGAAATGTGTTTCAATGATTGATTTTGATAATTGTTGGTCGTAATTTGAACAACGATGTTAACAACATTAATAAGACTTCAATTTTTTGGACTCACGAGTTGAACAAGCATGGTACTTTGTCTTCGATGTACCCAAAGGACTAATATAATTTGGCATTTAAAATTTACAAGGATAAAGATATAAAGATCATCCTTCAAAACAAAGGTATTCACCAGGTGCGTCTAAAACAGAAGAAAAGTATCCTCGATTTACAAAGGGTATAGAGGATCATATTTGATTTAAACCACATATTCTATGTTAACCAACTCAAATATAAGTCTTTATTTAAGAACAAATAATTGTTTGCTTGGATAAAAGATCATCGGTGCCTTTGGTCCATATAGATTGTCTCCACCGTTGTATCCCTTTGATTAAATGTCCATCAGACGTGTATTCCCTTTATTAATGAGTTGCAATTGCAATACCGATTTTTTTTTTAAATTTATTTTTAAAGAAGATTTTATTATTTATTTTTCTGTGACAAACGCTTTCAACTTATTCTCGTAAAAAACACTCACCCTCATTCTCTTAAAATTTGCAAATAGTATTTTTGTTCTCTTGAAAAATGCTCTCCAAAAATAAATCTCACTTTCCAAATACCTCATTTTTTATCAAAACAATCCCTCAAATACTAACCACGACACGAACACAGTGTAGCGCTATCCATCCCTCTCTCATTTCATCACCGCCCCAACCTGATTCAACCACCAAACCTTTAAGATCGAGAAATGGAACACTTTCCAGTATCCCATCCAAAACATACTTCTGTCCGATCAATTTTAAACTTTTAGTTATAACATACATGAAGATTATTAAAAATACAATTGATATGTTGACTTTTTAAATCAAGCATATTCTTTGACTAGTTTGTGGTTAATACTAATAAAGTGCACTTCAATGTTTTTAATAATATGCATTGGATTGCTTACAAATCTTATTAGTTTTTATAAATAAATGTTAATTAGAGTGGTATGAAAGTTATCTAATAAGATATAATTATTTTTGATTAAGTAAATATATGTGTATACATAAAATTATTAATTAAAAAATAAATAAAAAGATGTATTTTCATCTTACACGGAGTGACATTTATTCTAAGCACTATCACTAGATTTAGATAATCAAAAAAAGTAGTTCACATTCAGCTTACACTACTAATATGCACGGCTAATTCCAAAGGCTATAATTCAATAAGTAAGTTTAAGAAACACAATGTTACATGAAATAAATACTATTAGTCACGGTGATAAGCTTCATTACTACTCATTGTTCTAATAATATTTTCCTATGTTCCTCTTTCATCTCTTTAATTTGCACCAACTAGTAATTACATATCTCATACTTCGTCATCTTAATTTTTATCTCATCCACACCCTAACTCTCTTCCTATTCTAAAAAAAGGAGAAAAAGAACTCCACCATCTCCTCCACCACCACCAAAAGTGACTCCAATTGACTATTTTAAGTTGTCTGAAATATGTCCAAACTGTTAGAAAAATGTGTCTAACAACCACCAACAATATTTACAATCCACGGTCTTTGGCAGTGCAATAAAACTAATTCTCAACCAAACTCTTGTATCGCACATGTGCAATTAAAATGGGAACATGTAAGTTTTTATTAAAATCAAATGGTTTTTTGGCTACTATTATGATTTTTATATATTCTTGGAAAATAAGTTTTTGTTTTGTTTATTGTATCAGATGAAATGTGTTTCAATGATTGATTTTGATAATTGTTGGTCGAATTTGAACAATGATGTTAACAACATTAATAGACTTCAATTATGGACTCACGAGTGGAACAAGCATGGTACTTGTTCTTCGATGTACCCAAAGGACTACTATAATTTGGCATTTAAAATTTACAAGGATAAAGATATAAAGATCATCCTTCAAAACAAAGGTATTCAACCAGGTGGTCTAAAACAGAAGAAAAGTGTCTCGATGTACAAATGTATAGAGGATCATATTTGGTTTAAATCACATATTCTATGTTAACCAACTCAAAATAAGTCTTATTTAGAACAAATTATTGTTTGCTTGGATAAAAGATCATCGGTTGATTGGGTCTATATAGATTGTGTTCCCACCGCTGTTATCCCTTTGAAAAAATGCCCATCAGGCGTGTACTTTCCTTTATAATGAGTTGCAACTGCAATATCGTTTTTTTTCTAAAATTTCTTTTTTAAAGAAGATTTTATTATTTATTTTTCTGTGAGAAACGCTTTCAACTTATTCTCTAAAAAACACTCACCCTCATTCTCTTAAAATTTTTCAAATAGTATTTTTGTTCTCTTAAAAAATCTCTCCAAAAATAATATCTCACTTTCCAAATACCTCATTTTTATCAAAACAATCCCTCAAATATCATGCACACACGCACACGGACACCGTTTATGCGTTATCCATCCTTCTCTCATTTCATCACCGCCCAAACATGATCCAACCACCAACCTATAAGATCGGAGAAAAGTAAACACTTTTCGAGTATCCCATCACAAATCATACCTTCTGGGCCGATCAATTTTAAACTTCTAGTTATAACATACATGAATTATTAAAATTACAATTTGATTTGTTGACTTTTTTAATTCAAGCATATTCTTTTGACTAGTTTGTGGTTAACTATAAAAAAGTTGCACTTTTCAATGTTTTAATAATTGCATTGGATTGCTTACAAATCTTACGTCTAGTTTTTATAAATAAATATTAATTAGAGTGTATGAAAGTAGTCTAACTAGGAAATAATTATTTTTCGGTTAAGTATATAATGTTGTATACATAAATTATTAATAATAAATAAATTAAAATG
>PGTU02007869.1:0-16558 GCA_002896215.2 Cicer echinospermum
TGTGGTTGTGTGAAAACTGAAAACCATAAGTAAAAGTATTAAGAATGGGGAATCTCTAATGTCTCGTTTACTTAATGTGCCGTTGTTGTGAAAAATCGTTTAGTTAACTGGGCCGTTAAGAATGGGAATCTCTTAATGTCTCGGTTACCTTAAATATTTTGTTTGAAAACCGTTTAAGCTTAACTGGACGTTAAGAGGGGAATCTCTTAATGTTCTCGTTACTTAATTATTTTGTTTTAAAGAAAAAATCGTTTTAAATTAATGGCGTTAAGAATGGGAATCTCTTAATGTCTCGTTACTTAATATTTTGTGAAAACCGTTTAAGTTAACTGGACGTTAGAGGGGGAAATCTCTAATGTCTCGTTACTTATATTTTGTTTTAAAGAAAAATCGTTTAAGTTAACTGGGCGTTAAGAATGGAATCTAATGTCTCTACTAATGTCTCTGACGTTTTAAGCGGGGGGATCTCTTAATGTCTCGGTACTTAATTATTTTGTTTATGAAAACCGTTTGAAAAGTTAACTGGACGTTAAGGAGGGGAAACCTCTTAATGTCTCGGTTACTTAATATTTTGTTTTAAAAGAAAATCGTTTAAGTTAACTGGGCGTTAAAATGGGGAATCTCTTAATGTCCGCGTTACTTAATATTTTGTTTTGAAAACCGTTTAGTTAAACTGGACGTTAAGGAGGAATCTCTTAATGTCTCGGTTACTTATTATTTTGTTTGGAAAAATTTGTTTAAGATAACTGGGCGTTGAGAATGGGGAATCTACTTATTATTTTGTTTAATGTCTCGGAAATGTGAACTTAATGTAATTCGTTTTTGAAAATCGTTTTCAGTAAATGAGTAGTAAGAATGGGGAATCTCTTAATGACTTATTTACTGAATGTTTTGTCTTGAAAAATCGTTAAGTTAAATGAGAATTAAGAATGGGGAATCTCTTAATGTCTCGCTTTTTTTTATGTGTGTTTCGGTAAATCGTGCTGACCCGGGATAGGTGGCACCTTGGTAAACAGTAAAGGCCGTGATAGGCAGTACGTTTACGATTTACGTTTGGTAAGTCGTGCTGACCGGGATGGGTGGCACCTCGGTAAACAGTACGGACCCGTGATAGGTAGTACGTTTACGACTTACGTTCCTGAGGAATTGTGTTTGGTAAGTTGTGCTGACCCGGGATAGGTGGCACCTCGGTAAACAGTACGGACCCGTGATAGGTAGTACGTTTACGACTTACGTTCCTGCGGGAATTGCGTTTGTCGTGAGAGACTGCGCAGGGGTTTGTCCGTGAGAGACTACGCCCTGGTTTAAGTTAGACGAGAATTAAGAATGGGGAATCTCTTAATGTCTCGTTTACTCGTGTATGATTTGGTAAGTTGTGCTGACCCGGGATAGGTGGCACCTCGGTAAACGGTACGGACCCGTGATAGGTAGTACGTTTACGACTTACGTTCCTGAGGGAATTGTGTTTGTCCGCAAGAGACTACACCCTGTTGGTTTGTGGACTGTTGGTTCATTTTTGGTTGTGTAGTAATGTGTTATAAATGCTAAGTGTTATGTTTTGGAATTTGGTGATAACATGTTTGATTGCAATACCATTTCGAAATCCATGATGTCGTAGTAATTGTGTTATCAGTGTTAAGTGTTAAGAATTGGGATTATGTATGAATGTGATTGAGTTAGTTTATGAATTTTGAAAGATTACACAGGTAAATCGATTTCCCAATCGATTGGATAGTAAACAGGACTTGGCCAAATGGACAAAATCGATTAGCCAATCGATTTTGTAATCAGTTTTTCGAAAAATCATTTACGAAATCGATTGCCCCAATCGATTGGGCCTAAGTCAGGGGCTCAGCTATCCTGTCAATCGATTGCCAAATCGATTGAATCAAGCCAGAGTTCAAAATTTCACTAAAAACCTTCAGGAAATCGATTTGGAAATCGATTGGTATTAAGTCAGGGGCTCCGTTATCCTGTCAATCGATTGCCAAATCGATTGATTCAGCCCAGGATTCTATTTTCATAAAAATCCTTCACCCAATCGATTGCCTAATCGATTGGCTCAGTGAAAATCCTCAGTTTTAGTTGTATGATTAATTGCTCATGAATCTATCCATGTCTTGTTTTATTATGTGTTAATTAGGAGATCGAGAACTGCATTTTACCTTCATTTTCATTGGCAATGTACTGTATGAACTTTTCGCATATTGAAAATCCTGTTAAGGTGCATGCTTAGTTGAAAAGTTGTTTTGAGCATTCAAAAACTTAATTGCTATGTGTTAACTGTTATTTTCTGGTTGGTGACCCTTTACACTATTGTGGAAATCTGGGCTTTGCCCTCAGATGAGAGTCAGGACGGCCCTACCGGTTCGTACCCTACGGACAGGAATGGAGATGGGAACGCTTGACTGCAGTTACGTTAGGAGGATCTCACGGGGCGCGTGGAGATTACTCAGGGTGTATAGCTTTGTGGTAGGATGATCAGATTAGGATGATGTATAGGGACTAGGGGTCCTTCTTTTTGGTTTGGAGTATTTATAGTTTGGAAAAAAACTGTACTTATACACAAATATTATCAGTTTGATATCATCTTTGGATGAGTTCCATGTACCATTTGATGTTATGTAAATGTTTTGGATTTATAATTGGAGAAACTTTTCCGTTGCGTAAATTATAATGACTCAATTATTTATCCAAAAGCATTTCCTCATTTGTTTTTACTTTGTTTTATTTTAATTTCTTTTAAAAAAAAATATATACCCTCGCTTTGAAAAACGGGGTGTTACACTCAACCAAACCAATTTCCACCTCGAAAGGCTGCTTTGGAGAGTGCTATGGAGAAAATTAGTAACAAGCACAAGTTCTTTCATTGACGAGTCAAGAGCCATTCAGAAAAATCACTATGCATCAATAAAGAATCTAGAGAACCAACTGGTCAACTTGTTCAACAAATGGCACAAAGAACGCATGGAAATTTTCCTAGTGACATAGTCCCAAATCCATGAAATAATGTCAATGCAGTGACAACAAGGAGTGGCAAGGTAAGTGAACAAGTACCACCTAAAGCCAAACAAAGTGGAAGTACTCCGACTTCAACCCACCCGAAGAAAATGGTCACACCGACATCAGTTGAGGAGCACTGTAAGACCCATAGTTTTAAATTCTTATTTATGTATTTTGGTATTGAACTCTGAGGCTTTATAGCCAAGTTATTGATATTTTGTGAGTTTAATGCCCAAAAACATCTTTTGATGCCCCGATTAAAATTATTTGTCGATAAATAAATTAGATTAAGTGCGGTGAATCTTTCGTCGAAGATTAATTTATTTATGTTACGAATAATTTAATACCGGGAAGTTTTGTTAAAAATATCTCGGGTGGCTGAAAATTGTATTTGTCAATTGAGTTGCGACAAGAGTAGATATTTTTAACAAATGGTTTGAGAGGTTATGGGTGAAATGGTAATTTTTGATAAATATCTAAATATTTTTAGATATTTGTTAAGTTATAGTTAATATATATATATATATGTTTGGAGGAAAAAAGAAAGGAAAAGGAAAAGAAAGAAAAGGAAATAGAAAGGAAAGAAAAGAAAAGTAATAGAAAGGAAAGAAAAGGAAAACAAAGGAAAAACAAAAACAGAGGAAAGAAAACGTTTTCTTCCTCCCCGGTTTTTCACGCGAACCCATCTTCTTCCTTCTCCATTCTTCTTCTTTTGCTTTCTTTTGCTTCAAGAAAGGAAATCCAAGACTTGGTGGGTTAGAAAACAAAGATTTCTCAGCATCTTCTTCTTGTTTGATTCGAAAACAAAGAAAAAACGGTGTTAGGGATTTCCAAACCATCAAACACAAACCCTCACGTTTCTTCTAGATCTAAGCTTTATTTCGCGAAGAGATAGAAGGGAAAGTTGCTCACCTCTCCGCTATGGTGCTAGTGAGCCAACTTTGGAAGCGACGACGCGGGCGAAGATTTTATCGGAATTTATCGCGGTACCGTAATCGCTCGTTAAAAGCTATCATTATGGTAAGGGTTCCTTCCAAATTTCTAGTTTGCATATAGGACTCTATAATGTGATTTATGAGTGTTTGTGGAAATTGAATTTGGGGGTTTATGTTTGAAAATGTGGAGTTTGAATTTAATTCAATTTATGTGTGAATTGGTGGAAAATGAATTAGTTCAACTATGTGCAGATTGAATTTGAAGATGTATTTTATGTGTGGATTTGTGAAAAATGAATTTAAGGTGATTTAAGTGTGTTTGAGGAAATGTTTTGATGTGTTTGAGGGGTGGTTTGTGGAGATTAATTTGGATGTGATTATGTGGTCATAATTGATATTATGAATGATTATGGTGTGATTATGTGTGATGTTGTGGTGATTAAAGTTTGGATGTGATTATGTGTTCAAAACTGCTATATGTATGTTTAAGGTGCGTTGAGATACGATTAAGTGGTGAACCCCGATGGGCCACGATGTTTATGTGGTGACTGCGATGGGCCACAATGTCTAAGTGGTGACTGCGATGGGCTACGATGTCTAAGTGGTGACCGTGATGGGCCACAGTGTTAAGTGGTGACCTCGATGGGACACAGGATGATGGTTCCATGAGTGGAGTGATTCATCTTATCCTTAAGAGGATTTAACTATGGTTTTTTGTTCGTGAGAGACTACACCCTAGTAAATTGTGTTTGTCCGTGAGAGACGGCACTGGTGGTTGTCCGTGAGAGACTACACCCTAGTAAAATTGTGTTTTGTCCGTGAGAGACAGCACTGGTGTTTGTCCGTGAGAGACTACACCCTAGTAAATTGTGTTTGTCCGTGAGAGACTGCACTGGTGTTTGTCCGTGAGAGACTACACCCTAGTAAATTGTGTTTGTCCGTGAGAGACTTCACTGGTGTTTGTCTGATGACTCTTCATCATATGCATATTTTCCCACTGTTTTAGTCTTATTTATCCTCAATCATCAGTTAAATTAAGGATTTATTTGATACCATTTGTTGATTTTTGTCTTTGAGTTAATAAAATGTTTTTGTTTTTATTTCGTTGATTAAGTAGGAATTTGTCGTAATTTTACATTGCGTTTTGTTTTAGTGCAATGCTGAATTTTGGTGAAAAATCAACATGATATATGTGGAGTATTTCAGCCATATCCGGAGTTCTAGATGTCCAATTAGTGTCACTCCAAGTGCTAATGAAAGCTAAGATCGATATCTACAACTTTCATGAAGATACCGGGACCAAATTAAGACGCAAAAGATGAACAAAATTAAAAAGACATCAGAAAGCAGATGTTGTGCGCCTGGAACATATTTCTCGTGTTTCAGTTCTGTCAACGCGCGCCTGGAGCGCGTGACGCGCATCAGCAATCATAAAAACGCAAATTTTTACTGTTTATGCATCTTTTTGACTCTTGGGAACTTGGGAGACTTGTGCCCCTAGCATAGAAACTCAAAAGACGGTCGTTTTCTAACGCCATTGAAGCAGTTTTATCAAGAATCATCCATGAATCATTCTTGTAATTCTTCTTTTAATCCTTATCTTTTGTATCTCTGTCATGAGTTAACTAAACCCTATTTGTTTAGGGATGAGTGTAACCAGATGAAACCCTTATTTTCTAATTTGATTTCTAGTTATATGAATGAGTTTATTGAATTGTTTTTGTAAACTACATGTTTTTGATGACGACAAGACCACCAACTATGGACAATGCAGCAAGATCAAAAAAGAAGATCAAACTATCTTCAATAAGCTTCAAAATCCAAATAATAAATGATTAAATGTAAAGGTATATGATACAAATCAATAGTTCATATACATGAGAACAATTCATATTTACATATGTATTTAACATATTTTCGAAAATCAAAAAAACAACATTAAACAAATCATTTTAAAATCATATTTTTGACAATTTGCATAAGTGTATTCGAATACACCATGTTGTATTCGAATACAACTTAAGTCAGAAGCAAAAACTTTAAATGTTGTATTCGACTACACCCATCTGTAGTCGAATACAAGCTAAGTCAGTGGCCAAAAATCCTTTGTGTGTATTCGACTACACCCATATGTAGTCGAATACAAGTTAAGTCAGAGGCTAAAATACACTAATCTGTATTCGACTACACTAATGTGTATTCGAATACAAGATGTAAAATTTGAATTTTTTGAACGTTACAAAGACGTGTATTCGAATACATATATACTGTATTCGAAATACACATATACTGTATTCGAATACACATATACTGTATTCGAATACACCTGGAAACATTACAATTTTTCAGATCTGGGATGCCTCTAGAACATTGTAATTTTTCATCAAACCTCTGGGATTAATGGCCACGAATCTGAAAGGATGTTTTATGGAGTATAAATACCCCATAACTTCATATCAAAAGATAACAATCCTTGAATAATTCATTAAACAACTGTTGAACAAAATTCTGATTTTTTTCTAAGTACTTGCATTAGATTTTCATATCATTCTAAAAGTTCTCAAGTACTTGAATTGCTATTGAGTTGTTTATCAATATACCCACATCTTAGACTCTTCAAACCTTATTGTATCATTTGTACAAGATAGCTTAATCTAAGATAGTGGTGTACTATCTAGAAGTATTGTTAGAAGTTTTTGTAGCTAGAATCCCAGGGTGGGAGTTGTACATTTTCTGACAAGTATTGGATTAATCTCTTGTGGTGTGCAAGAGGACTGGACGTACCCTTGGTTATAAGGGGAACCAGGATAATCTTAAAGTGTTCATTTACTTACTGCAATTTTTATTAAGCTTTGTTCTTAAACTCAGAAAATCCAATTTACCATATCACTAAAAACAAGAAACTTTACTAACACCTAATTCACCCCCCCCCCTCTTAGCGTACTTCTATACTTACAATTGGCATCAGAGCAGGTTAAGGTAACTTATTCCTTGATCAATTACTCATGGCTTCCGCACAACCTGTTTTTAGAGACGGGTGGTAGCAGTACAAGCCACCATGTTTTGTTGGAGAGACACTACGATTTTTTGAAAATCTGTATGCAAGCGTATCTCGAAGCACAAGGAGACGACATATGGGATGCAGTTGAAAATGGTCCTCACATTCCAAAAACTGTCATCAATAACAAAGAAGAAATAAAGATAAAAAAATTCTTGGACTGATGAGGATAAAAGAAAAAGTGCTTTTCGATAAAAAGGCTAGAATATATTACAATCTGCACTAGGAATGGATGAGTTTTTCGCATATCCCACTGGGAAAACAGCAAAAGAAATATGGGATACGTTGGAAGTAACTCACGGAAGGCACCATTGAGGTGAAATAGGTCTAAACAACACACTATCACAAGAATATGAGTTATTTCGAATGCAGCCCGGAGAGTCTATTCTAGACTTACAGAAAAGGTTCTCCCACTTAACCAATCATTTGACAGCACTCGGGAAAAATCTTCACCAATGATGAATTAAATCTAAAAGTACTGAGATCATTTGACAAGGGCCCTGGCAACCAAAGTTACAGCAATATCAAAAAGAAAGCTCTATCAAAATGTCTCTTTCTGCACTGATTGGAAAACTTCAAGAGCACGAAATCGAACTTGGAAGGCTAGAACAAAATGAAAGTCAAGAAAAGAAGACCAAAAAATTGCTTTAAAAGACCAATCAAGAAGAAAAAAATCGAAGACAATGATCAGATGAAGATGAAAATATTATCGTTCTTTGTTAAGAAATTTGGTAAGTTTTTTAAAAATGATAGAACATGCAAAAAAAAGAAAAGCTTCAAGAAGAAATATAATTCTACATCAATCAAAAACTTCACTTGCTTTGAATGTTTCTGGAAACAAGGACATATTAAAGCAGATTCCCAAACCTTGCTAAGAAGAATGTCAACAAAAAGAAAGATTCAAGAAGCATACATAGCTTGGGAAAGACAATGAAAGTAAGTTCTTCTTCAGAATAGAAAGTGAAGAATGCGCCAATGTTGCATTAATGGCCTCCGCATCAATCAGATGATGAAGAGGTAGTAATATAGACTCTCCTCATTATAATAAGACTATTAATGAATTAATTATAGAATACAATGATGCTCAAAACGCAATAAAGGAAATACTTATTGAATGTAAAAATCTGTGTAAACTAGTATCAACACAAAAGAAACAAAATCTCAAGTTTACAAGAAAAAGTTGATACTATGGAGAAAAATTCTCTGAAATACTAAAACAGAATTTTGCATGCAAATAAATGTGAATCCCTCTCTTTCAAAATTGTTCAATTATATAGAGTGATTGAACGGTACGAAAAGGGACAATTAAGATTGGAAAATGTTTTAAATATGCAAAGATACTCAAATGACAAAAAGTGTCTTTGGATATTCAAAATTTGATAAACCAAATTTGAACAAAACTATTTTTGTTAAAGCAAGTAGTCAATCTAATCAAGAAAAGATTATAGTTGTGAAAAAGGATGATCTTTATAATAAGAAAATTATTCAAAATAAATCTCATACATATGCTACTAATAGAGATTTAATCCTATTTGGTCTTATTGTGTCTTCATGGTCATACACATAATACATGTCATATTAGAAACATTAGTGTTCCAAAAGGGCATTACATATGGATAAAGAAAGGGTACTAACCATCAAGGACCCAAAGCACATTGGTACCTAATAAAGTTTGATTTCAATTTGTAGGTATGCAAACAAGAGACTTCAAACATGTGGTACTTAGATAGTGGCTGCTCCAAACATGACGGGTGATATAACAAAATTTTCAGCTTGAACACTTGAGTCAAAGGGAATGTAGTATTATGGAGACAACAACAAAGAAAAATTTTAGGCATTGGAAAAGTCGGTACAGCACATCCCCTCGATTGAAGATGTCTTATATGTTGAAGGTCTAAAACATAATCTCATAAGCATCAGCCAGCTTTGTGACAAAGGATACAAGATAGTTTTTAATAAAGATGAGTGCATCATCCCAAATGAAGCTACAAATGAAACTCAGTTTGTCGGTAAGCGTTTTCAAAACATTTTCATACTTAATTTGTGAAGATTTATCCTTAAAAATGAAATGTCTTTTGGTAAGCGACAATAATGATGCTTGGCTATGGCATAAGAGATTTGCTCATATTCACATGGATCATTAAACAAATTGTCAAGCATGATCTTGTTGTAGGCTTACCAAAAAATAAAAAGTTTATAAAGGATAAATCATGTGACGCTTGTCAAAAAGGCAAACAAAACAAAAAGTTCTTTTAAACCTAAAAAATGTCATTTCAACCTCTAGACCACTACAATTGATACATATGGACTTGTTGGTCCATCAAGAACAAAAGTCTTGTGGAAACTCATATGGACTAGTTATTGTTGATGATTATCAAGGTTCACTTGGACCTTATTCTTGGCAAATAAAAATGAAGCTTTTAAGGCATTTAAAAACTATGCCAAGCTAGTCCAAAACGAACAATCTGCCAAATGTATCAATAGAAGTGATCATGGAAAAGGAATTTCAAAATACCTTCATTGAAAATTTTGTGAAGAAAATGACATTTTCACAATTTTTCTGCACCAAGAACACCACAACAAAATGGGTCGTGAGAGAAAGAATAGATCCTTGATAGAGCTTTGCTAGAACTATGGCTAAGCGACTCAAATCTACAAAATACTTTTGGGCAGATGCTGTAAAACACAGCATGCTATGTTTCCAACCGGTAATCATTAGGCCAATTCTTAAGAAAACTCCATATGAACTTTACAAAGGTAGAAAACCCAATATCTCTCACTTCCACATTTTTGGATGTAAGTGTTTTGTGTTAAATAACGGTAAAGACAACCCTTGGAAAATTTGATGAAAAAGTTGATGAAGGTATATTTCCCGGTTACTCTTTATCTAGTAAAGCATTTAGAATTTTTAATAAAAGAATTTATTAGTTGAAGAATCAATGCATGTACTTTTGATGAAACTAACCCCATAAAGAGGAAAATATTATTTCTTGTGATAATGATGGTTTTTGAAAGCAATGATCCAAGCAAAGAACTTCAAACTAATCAACCACAACAAGAAAGTGGAGTCAATATTGAAAGGCAAAGTGATGATCTTCCTAAAGAATGGAGAACCCATAGATATCACCCTATTGACAACATCATAGGTGATATAAATAAAGGAGTCACAACAAGATTAAAATTGCACGATGCTTGCTTAACATGGCGTTTGTTTCTCAAAACGAACCCTCCAAAATTGGTGAAACACTTAAAGATGATCAATGGATACTTGCCATGCAAGACTCAATCAATTGAAAGAGCCAAGTTTGGGAACTGTTCCTAATCCCTGGAAATAAACACATCATTGGTACAAAATGGGTATTTAAAAATAACTAGATGAGAATGGCGTAGTTGTTCGCAACAAAGCTAGATTGGTCGTCAGGATACAATCAGGAGGAAGGGATAGACTTTGACGAAACATTTGCTCCGGAGCAAGATTAGAGCAATACGTCTACTATAGCATATGCTTGCTCCATGAATTTTGAGCTATATCAAATGGACGTGAAGAGTGCCTTTCTCAATGGGTACATAAATGAAGAAGTCTATGTCAAGCAGCCCCCTGGATTTGAGATTCCAAAATCCCTCACACGTTTACAAATTGAAAAAGGCTCTTTATGTCTAAAACAAACTCCAAGAGCTTCGTATGACAGATTAAGCACCTTTTTATGTGAAACGAGGATTTTGCAAAGGAGAGTTGGTAAAACGTTATTTGTCAAAAGAGAAAATGGTCACACATATTGGTTCAAATTTACTGTTGAGAATATAATATTTGGATCAACCATAGGACATATGTGAAGAATCTCTTCAATAATGCAAGGAGAATTCGAAATGTCCATGATGGAAAATTAAACTATTTCTTGGACTTAATATCAAGCAACTTGAGCACGGCATCTCATCAATCCAAGCCAAATATTGTAAAGATACTAAAGAAATTTGAAAATGGAAAATTGCAAGAAAGTACAACTCCAATGGGCTCCGGAACATATGTTGATAAAGATGCATCAGGAATTTCAAATCGACATATCCAAATATCGAGGTATGATTGGATCATTATTATATCTAACGGCAGCCGGCCAGATATCATGTTTAGTGTTTGTCTGTGTGAAGATTTCAGGCAGATCCGAAAGAATCACATCTAGTAGCTGTTAAAGATTATGAAGTATCTGAAAGGAACAAACAAATGTAGCCTATGTATCCCAGGTAGCATATGTAGCCTAGTTGGATACTCTGATTCGGATTATGCGGATGCAAAACAGACCGGTTAAAAGCACCAGCGGCACGTGCCATGTCTTAGGAAATGCACTTGTTCAAGGTTGTAAAAAGCAAGCTTGCGTTGCACTTAGTACTTGCTGAAGCTGAATACATTTGCAGCATGAAGCTGTTGTGCCCAGATTCTCGGCTTAAACAACAATTACATGACTATGGAGTTGATCTCGGATGCATTCCTTAAGATGTGATAAACACAAGCGCAATAAACATCTCAAAGAATCAATCATGCACTCTAGAACTAAACACATCGATATCCGATCATTATTTTCTACGGGGATCATGTACTTAAGGTAATGTTGAGGTAACATTTGTTGATACACACAATCAATTGGCTGATATATTTACAAAACCATTACCTAAAGACTCATTTTATAAAATCCGAAGAGAACTTGGTATTTTGAGTGAAAATGATCTTTAACCATTGCATGATATACATAGTCTGTCATATGTATTTATGTCTTGTTGATTATTGCTTCTTGATATATGAATTTTGTGTATTACATTGATGCAATTTCATCAAAAAAACTGAGTTTTTAAGCAAAACTGTGCTTATGTAGTCGAATACAAATGTTTGTATTCGAATACAAACTTTCCCAGATTTCCTGTATTCGAATACAAAGGATGTGTAGTCGAATACACGTTCCCATAAAAATGTGTATTCGAATACAAGAAGGTGTAGTCGAATACACTTCGCATTTTTGCCCAGATATAAAAGATGCTTCACATATTTTAGGGTTATTTTCTTTGGTATTCGAAATACAGCCCCAGTTTCTCTTCTCTTCTCTCTAAAACTCATCCCTCCTCCTTCCACTCACTTACACATTCACCCAACCTAACAAAATCCATTACTCTTTACTTCATTCTGTCATTCCTCTTCAAATCTCTCACAAACTTCACATTTTCTCTAAAACCCACTTCCCCAAAAATACCCTTTCTCACCATGGATGCTCGCAAACGAGGACCACACACCAAACATGCAGTAGTAGGTCCCTCACGAAAAACGAACCAGGAATCCTAACATCACGGATCTATCCCGGCTTCTACACACACCGGAGGAAATTGATCGTTCGCACATTCTACTCGGACAAGCGACTTATTATCCCAAAGTATGGTACTTAGACTCTTCTCTGACTTTAAATTTCCTGCGTTGCTCAAAGCACAACATGTTGAAGAGTTTTATAGGCTACAAAGGTCAGTTTATCCAGATTGGTTAGGTTTTTTTATTGCAATCTCATGCAAGAGGGAAAACTGTAGTCTCTCGGTTAAGGGCTAAATCATCCGTTTAAATACCAAAACCATTGGAGAAATTCTGAATATCCTTTTAATGGTGAAATTTTTTGTCCAAACCAATTGTGTGAATGGGGTGATATTTCTAAGTATGATGCATATGTCTCCCTCTGTCGATTTGACTGACGCACCATGGAACAAAAGAGAGCTCAGGCAGGTTCCAAATATGCCCAGCAACGGTATGGTGTGGGGAAATTCTTACTGTTGATTATCGGCTTCTACACTATTTCCTTAGCTACATTCTGGTCCGAAAGCTGGAAATTACTCCAAATTTCGGAGTTTGAATAGCAATTATGAATTTCATGTTTGAAGTCGTCAACTTTAATTGGGCATTTTTGTGAAATCTATTATGTTTGGCTCTCGCGAGGCAATTGCTTACCCTATGCCAAGGAAGTTTCACGGATTTTGAAACAAACTTCAGGTGTGGACTTCTCTGATGAAGTTATGTTTACACCCACCAAAGAAAATATGTTGGATTTAGGTGTCTTGTCCTAGCATGCGGATAATATGGAATGAAGAGCTTGAAGCATTTGTGCATAAAGTGATCATGGTCAACCATCTGATGATGCACAAGAGGACAATGCTGGAACCCTCCAACGCTGCTGCTCAAGGAGATGAAGTATGGCGAGGAAACTGATCTGATGATGATTATATCTCCTGAATCAAATGATCATGACTCGCCTTGATTCTTTCCAAACCTTCTTCCAAACTCAATTCGACAAGTTGACCACCTCTATCGACACTCGCTTCACCAATATATGAAACTACTATTTCTCGCAATCATGACGCACTATCTCAGACATTAGTAATTTATCAGAAAAACTGATCATTTCCACATTCCGACAGATTTTGATTAAGTCCTTTAATTATGTACTAAGTTACTTTTTGCATTATGTATTACTGTAATTTTGTTTTATGAACTCCTTTGTCTTTTAAATTATGGTGTATTATTGTATTGCTCTCTTTCGCGACATGTTATGTATACTTTTTATGATATTATGACCTTAATTTCTATTATGCTATTCTCCTTGTTACCTTATATGCCGTTTGTGTTATGATTATACTCGAAATTATATGTCTCTTTTCTTTGTTTTCTCTTTTGATCATGTCAAAAGGGGGAGAAAATTTGTATTGTTGTGCATTCAAACCTTGTAGGGTACTCAAACACAATTTTTTTCATATCATCACATACAATGGGGGATATGCACCTATTACGGTGGGAGCAATGATTTCAAACTATACACTCTCCTCACAACAACATGTCATAATCAAAAAGGGAGGAATGTAAACTACATGTTTTTGATGACGACAAGACCACCAACTCATGGACAATGCAGCAAGATCCAAAAGAAGATCAAACTATCTTCAAATAAGCTTCAAAATCCAAATAATAAATGATTAAATGTAAAGTATATGATACAAATCAATAGTTCAAATACATGAGAACAATTCATATTTACATATGCATTTAACATATTTTCGAAAATCAAAAACAAACATTAACAAATCATTATAAAATCATATTTTTTGACAATTTGCATAAGTGTATTCATGTTAGTATCGAATACAACTTAAGTCAGAGGCAAAACTTTAAATGTTGTATTCGACTACACCCCATCTGTAGTCGAATACAAGCAAGTCCAGTGGCCAAACATCCTTTGTGTGTATTCGCTACACCCATATGTAGTCGAATACAAGTTAAAGTCAGAGGCTAAATACACGTAATCTGTATTCAACTACACTAATGTGTATTCGAATACAAGATGTATAATTGAATTTTTGAATGTTACAAAACGTGTATTCGAATACACATATATTGTATTCGAATACACCTGGAAACATACAATTTTCAGATCTGGGATGCCTCTAGAACATTGTAATTTTATATCAAACCTCTTGGACAATGGCCACGACTTGAAAGGATGTTTCTGAGTATAAAATAACCCCATACTTCAGATCAAAAGATACAATCCTTGAATTGAATTCATTCAAAACAACTTTGAACAAAATTCTGATTTTTCTAAGTACTTGCATTAGTTTCATATCATTCTAAAAGTCTTCAAGTACTTAGAATTGCTATGAATTTTTATTCAATATACCACATCTTAGACTCATTCAAACCTTATTGTATCTTTGTACAAGATAGCTTAATCTAAGATAGTGTGTGCTATCTTAGAAGTATGGTTAGAGTTTTGTAGCAAGATCCCAGTGAGAGTTGTACATTTCTGACAAGTATTGGATTAATCTCTTGTGGTGTTCAGCAAGGAACTGGACGTACCCTTGGTTATAAGGGGAACCAGGATAAAATCTTAAAGTGTTCATTTACATACTACAATTTTTATTAAGCTTTGTTCTTAAAACTCAGAAAATCCAATTACCATATCACTAAAAACCAAAGAAACTTTACTAACACGCAAATTCACCCCCCCCCTCTTAGGCCCGTAACTTCTATACTTACAGTTATTCTCATCTCTGTGCTTAATGCTTTTTATTGCTTGATCAACATTAAAATGTTCTATGATTTGTATTCTGAAATGGAAGTGGATTTTACGAATGCTTGAGATGAGAAATTCATGAATTTGTAGTCTAGGGATAGATGCAGGTCATGAAACCAATTAAATTAGTTGCAAAGCAATAATTTAAAAGAGAATTTCTATACGGTAATGCTTAATTCTAATCTTAAATCCACTAAGGAATTAGGGGTTACTTTGGAATTAAAGGTTCTGTCACTAAGACATTAGGGCAAGAATAATAAAGAGAATTCGGTAATAATTCAATAAAGGAAGTCAGTAACTCGGATCAAATTATGACACCAAGGTTGGATTCCGAAGTGAAACTCATCCCTACATTTTTCTCATTATAAAAGATCCATTGTATTATATGTTGTTAATTTTCAAAGCATTATTCAATCAACGGGGAACCTTTTTGTTCAATTCTAGTAATCAAATATAATTCAATAGTAAAACGCAATCCTTGAGTTTCGACACTCGGTTACTACCGTTTCATTATTACTTGAACGATTCAGTACACTTGCTGAAATGCTATCAAGTTTTTGGCGCCGTTGCCGGGGTTGCCACATCACTATTGAATTTAAATATTTAACTGAATGAAATTTTTTTGCTCTGCAATAAAATTTCTCTTTTATTTTATTTAAAAAAAAAATTTTAAAACTGTTTTTTTTTTACGTTAATTATTTATTTTTCTTTATGTTAAACTCTTCAGTACTCACAATCTGTCTAACCTTGTATGCGAGCCAGTCCTCAGTTTGAATTATCTTTGATCCAGAAATTGAAAAAACAGCAAAGCACATCGAAAGGGGCTCGAAACGGAGACAAAGGGAAAGACATTATAGTGTAAGAAGAGGTTTTTGGTGATCTCCGTCAAGTTTACTGAGATGCCATCCACCATTACCAGAACGTACTCTCAGCGAATATGGGAATCGAAATAGAAATCGTGCTCGATTGCCCATCCATAACCAACCGGTTACAGTCAACAAGTTTGAAATAAGTCCCGCTCTATACCGAGAGTTGAAGGAGATTCATTTTGCCGGTAGACATAACGAAGACGCCAATAGAAATCTCACAAATTTCTTTGAATTATGTGAAACAGTGAAGGTGGACGGTTTGTCTGAGGAAGGCAAGAGAATGAAATTGTTCCCATTTTCATTAACGGAAGATGCTAAAGAGTGGCTTAATTCCTTTCCTGCTGACAGCATCACCACATGGGATGATCTTGAAGATAAGTTCTTGGAACAGTACTTTCCCCCAGCTATGTTTGTTATAAAAGGCAAGAGAATTTCCAGTTACAACAGAAGTGAGTTGAGAATCTCTCTGTGACACTTACAGGAGATTCAGAAACTTACTTGCAGGATGTCCTAATCATGCTTATGACGACACTGCCCAAATGCAAATATTCTGCAATGGTTTGAGACCGAGCACTAGAATTATGTTGGATGCCACAGCCGGTG
>PGTU02007885.1:0-15192 GCA_002896215.2 Cicer echinospermum
CATTACCAGTAACGGTAACCTAATCGATTTGGTTAATCGATTTACTCGATTAAGGTTTAATAGGAACAGTTCTCAATTGATTTATGCACTGCATTTCTTCAGTTTTCACTAATTTTCTCTGATTGCTTCATCCTTCTGTCTCTGCTATTGTTATTGTTTTGCTATCTACACTCAATCTACAATCTATCTACTTCAATCTACAAGTATGGCAAGAGTAAAACAAACCCAGGCACGCACTCCTTCACCTTCATCATCTTCAACAAGTGAAACCCCTTCACCACCACCCACTCTAACAAAAAAGAGTACCAATACCCACACATAAAATACTTGCCAAAGACAAAGGCAAGGCACCCGCTCCTATTCAAGAGAAGCCTAAAAAGCGAAAGGAACCCCCAACGGAAAAACTCATGGCTAATGCCATGAAAGTGATTTCACAAAGAGGAAGAAGAAATCTGTTTCCTCACCCCCTGCAAAGAAAGTACCGCGCATCCAAAGAAAAGATGTTGAACCCTTCTATACCATCAGATTTTCTGAAGAGAAAAATCCATGAGGGTAGAACTCTGGATTTTGCATACTTTGATACTGACGGTTTTACGTTTCAGAATCATCTGCGATTCCACGGTCCTTGAGAGCTTTTCTATCTTCTACACTCGACAGCTATCCACGTTTGATTAGGGAATTTTATTCTACGTTTAAGCTGACAGAAGAAGGCTTTAAGGCTCTAGTCAAAGGTAAAAGGATTGCTATGTCATTTGATGATTTTTTCTACCTTATCAGGATTGCTTTTTACGGAAAAATCCATCGACGACAGTTCTGAAGCTGATACGCTGACGGAAGGTTGGGAAGAATCTGTTGACAGGCATGCTGCAGTAAAGGACCTGATGATTGATGGTTTTGTGGAAACCATTTCTTTACCTATCGTCAAATGAAGGTCCAACATCGGATGTTGATGTACACGCTGACCAGGATGCTTGTACCTCGTTCAGGCAACCATGCAGTAGTTCAGAAACTGGACATACTACTGTTATGGGGCTATCAAAGGAGCTCAGATGAGCTGGACTTGGATTGTGCTAAGGCACATGCTGGAAGCTTCACAGAGCAAGCTTATGTTGCCTTATCCACAAACTAATTACCAAGATTCTTAAACATTTCAAGGTTTCGTTTGGTAATGAAGAATCTGTAAAGACCACTCTGATATTTGGAGAATCAATTGTGAATCAAATGCAATTGAAAATGTTACATGGTGTATGGATAAGACCTCAAGCTACTGTTGAACCAGCACAACCTCAGCCACAACCTCAAACTCAAACTGCTACTGCCTCAGCCCCTCCTGATTTTTTGCTAAGATAATGGAATTCATAGAAGCTTAGATGGCACACAATGCCAAGATGCAGAATCACAGTCCAGAATGGAAGCTAACTTAAGGACTCTCCAGGAATCCTTGAATTCGGTTGTTAAGGATGTGATGTGATTCAAGCTCAGTTGGGTATCAAACTGTCATTTGAAGACATTGCAACACATCGGTCGTCAAGCAGCAGAGGAACCTAACCCAACTCCCCTAGATCACCCTGAGACTCACGTTGAGGAGACACTCATTGCTTTGATATACAATGTTTTATGATTTCAATCCCCATCTGCTTAATGTTCTTTAACATAGGGGGAGGAAATTTTTTCCTGCCTTTTTGCCTTAACTGACAAAGGGGGAGAAAAATTATAACTTGCTAATATTTGTTGGCATGTATTTGCTTATTTGCTCTGATGACTTTGCTCTGATGACTGTAAATAAATTTTTTTTAATAATGATCTGATTTTTATAAATAGCATGTGTACTATTATGCTAAGATGCTCTGATACTTCTGTTTCTATGATATGGTAATGGTACATATTTGCTATGAAATGTTGTTAATATTTATGTCTGAAATGATCAACTCAAGTTAAATTGTATGATTGTCACTTATGCAAAAAGGGAGATTGTTGCTTTAGTCCTTTGAATCCTAATTTTACATAATTAACAAACATACAATGTTCATACATCATATGATAAATCTAACATTTTAATTGAGCAGATTTCAGGAACAACAATTCAATCCTACACACTTGATACAAATTGCTTGGAACACAAGAAATCAACAAAGTTGATCTTGACTGAGTAAATCGATTGGGAAATCGATTTCATAAACAGGGTGTAAGGAAACATAACTGTTTGTGATGTATAATCGATTAGGCATCGACTGGCACTATTAAAAATGAAAATTTCACAAGTCAGTGGCACCCTGTTTTACAGGCTAATCGATTGGCAAATCGATGTACACATCACAAATCAAAAACTGATTGAAACCAATCGATTGATCAAGTCACAGTGAGAATCCAATTTCTAGGGTAATCGATTGGCAAATCGATTGCTCAGATAATATTGAAAAAATACTCAACCTGTGACAAACACAATCGATTGGACAATCTATTGTGTGAATTTCAATCATGTTAAAGTTTGGTTGCAATCGATTGGGAAATCGATTGAACTAAACATCAGGTAAGACTTTTTCAGGCAAATACAAACAATCGATTGGCACGTCGATTAACATCAAAATAAGCTGAGTTACTGTTTGAACACAATCGATTGGCAAATCGATTGAAAGAGTCTTTTTGAAATCACAGTGAACTTTGAGCTTGTGGCCAAATCGATTCTGAGTATTTTGTAAATCGATTATGAAGACTTAATAAATCAATTAAGTAATTGATTGGTGTGATTTTTACTTTGAACAAAACACCTGCAATCGATTACGAATCGTATCGATGCATATAAGTCTTATACATAATTTCACTGTTTTTCAAATCTTTCTCTCATTAATCAATTCATGAAAATGAAAAAGTGACACTCAAAAACTCTCATTAATACAATACAACACATTGTTAACATTCTGATATTGCTTTTTTCAGATCAAAGTCAAAAAGATTATTCTTATCATTGAGAGAGCTAAAAATTATTCTTGAGAGAAAAGACAATGTTCTCATAATCCATTCTTGAATAACCAGATTTGTGAGAAGACACATTGTTCAAGATTGAAGACTTCTTTTATTACTTCTTTTATTCTGTTTGAAATAAAATACTTTGTAAAGAAAACGACTGATAGAAATCCAGCTAGAAACTGGTGGCGATCGTCTTGGGTGAGAGGCCTCATCAAGAAGGAGCCGTACTTTGATTTTGTGTGAGTCTGCTGATTGACTACAATGATCAAAGGGTGAGCAATAGGAAAGAGATTGTGAGAGATAGATAGGTTTCAAGGAAACTGGACAATCTGTAAACAATTCACAATTCTTTCTATTGGAAAAAAAGCTGAAATCCAGTTGGATTGTCAGGACTGGATGTAGGTTGTCTCGTTGACAACTGAACCAGGATAAATCTTGGTGCATTCTATCCTTTATCTTTTTACTTTAATTGCTAATCGTTTTTTGTATGCTGCATTATAATTCCGCTGTGTAATGTAAATTGCTTTAATTTGATTAAAGACTGATATATTCTGATTATTTCGAGGTCATAATAATCAACACAAAACCGTAAAACCAAAATACGAAACCTAACCTGAACACTTATCTTGAAACCCTAAACCTGAAACACTAAATCGGAACTTAAATCTCGAAATCCTAAACACAAAATCTAAACTGGAAACCCTATACCCGAAATCCTAAATGCTAAACCCTGAAACCTTGATTCCAAAACCCTAAATCCGATGACCCTATACCCTAAACCCGAAACGCTTAACTTGAACCTGAAACCCTAAACTAAAACTCTAATCATGAAACATAAACCTAAACGCAAAAACTAGAAACCCTATAACCTAGAACCAAAAACCCAATACCAAAAACTGAAACGCGAAAACTTAAACCCAACCTCAAAACCCCTAACCCGAAAACCCAAAACTCTAACCAGAAACCAAAATTCTAAATCCGAAATCCTATCCCGAAGACATAAACTGAAACCCTAAACTGAATCGCGGACTCTAAACTTGAACCCTTAAACCCAAAACCGTAATCCTGAAACACTAAACCTTAAAGCCTAACCCACGAACCTTAACTCGAACCCTAAAATAAAACACTTAAATGTTGAAACCGAAACTGGCGAAACCCAAACAAGAACCTTAAACCTTAATCAGAAACCCTAACCCAAACCCTAATAACCCCAAAATCCCAAACTAGAAATCCAAACCGAAAACCCTAAACCTGATACCCTAAACTGAAAACCGAAATCTTAAACGCCGAATCTAATCATGAAACCCTGAACCTAAACCAAAAACTCGAAACCCCGAAATCACACCCAAAACAAGAAACTTTAAACCTAATCAAGAAACTCGAAGCCTAAACCAAAACCCTAAACCAAATCCGAAACAAGAAAATCCTATACCCAAACCCAAAAAATCCTAAAATCCCAAATCACTTACACGTAACAGAAACCCTAAATCAAAAAATCTAAACCCGAAACCCTAACCCGAAATCCAAAAGGCTAAACCTGAAACCCTAAGATCCAGAACCCTAAATCTGAAACCCTAAACCCTGAATCCGAAACGCTTAACCTGAAACCTAAAACTCAAACCCTATACTTCATAAACCCTAAATCCTAAACCCTAAACCGTAAATCCTAAACGTAAATCCTAAACCCAAAACTTTAATCCCCAAAACTCTAAACTCCAGACCCTAAACTTGAGTCCCGAACCCCCTAAACCCTTAAATCCCTACACCTAAAACCCTAAAACCTCCTAAATGCTAATCAAACCCTAAATTGTAAACTGTAAACCGTAAACCCTAAACACTAAACCGTAAATCGTAAACTCTAAACCCTAAAACTCTAAATCCCCAAAACTGTAAACCCAAACCCTAAACTTGAATCTCGAAACCTAAGCACAAAACCCTACACTAAAACCCTAATATTGAAACACTTAACCCGAAAAACCCTAAACCCTAAACACAAAAACCGCAAAACATGAAAACATAAACTCGAAACCATTAACTCGAAACCCTAAACTTGAACCTTAAATCGTGAAACCTTTAACTCGAATTCCTAAACTTGAACCTCAATTGTGAAACCCTAAACCCAAACCCTAAACTCAAAACTCGAAACCTAAACCAGAAACTTTAAACCTAAATCCAGAAACCCTAAACTCGAAACCCTAAACCAAAATCCTAACCAGAAATCCTAAACCCGAAACCCTAAAACTGAAACCCAAAACCAAAAATTCTAAATCCTAAACCCTAATCCTGAAACCCTTATCCCGAAACCTTAAACCCAAACTACAAACCCTATACCTAAAACAAAAAACCTAAAACCCGAAAACCTAAAACCTTAACCCCAAATCCAAAACTCATAACCAGAATCTCTAAACTGCAACCTAAACTCGAAACAGTAAACTTGAATCCTGAAACCCTAAACCTAAAACCCTTAACTAGAAACCGTAAACAGAAACCCAAAACATGAAACCCTAAACTCGAAACCCTAAATCGGAAACCTTAATCCTGAAACCTAAACTTGAAACCTTAAACCCCAAATCCAGAAAACCCTAAAACTCGAAACATTAAACCCAAAACCCTAAAACCAAAATCCTAAACCCTCAACCCTAACCCCTAAACCGGAAACCCTAAATTCGAAAACCAAAATCGTAAACCCGAAACCCTAAAACCGAAATCTGAAACCCTTAACCTGAAACCCTAATCTTGAAACCCTAAATCTGAAACCCTAAACTCGATACACTAACTCGAAACATAAACCGAATCCTAAACCCAAAAATCTAACTCGAAACCCTAAACCCGAAATCCTAAATGCTAAACATGTAACCTAATCCCAGAACCCTAAATCTGGAACCCTAAACCCTAATCCCAAAAATCTAAACTCGAAACCTTAAACCCGAAATCCTAAATGCTAAACGTGAAACCCAAATCCCAAAACCCTAAACACGAAACCATAAATCGGAAACCTTAATCCCAAAACCCTAAAACTGAAACCTTAAAACCTAAATCCAGAAACCATAAACACGAAACCCTTTAAACCCAAACCATAAATCCAAAATCCTCTAAACCCTAAACCTGAAACCCTAAACCCGAGAACCAAATCCCTAAACCCGAAAACTCTAAAACGAAATTCGAAACCTGAAACCTGAAACCTTATTCTTGGAACCCTAAACCCGAAACCCTAAACCCAAAACCCCTAAATCCCAAACACTAAACTCGAAACTTAAACCTGAAATCTAAACCCAAAAATCATTTTCGAAACCCTAACCTGAAATCCTAAATTTGAAACCCTAAACCCAAACGCCTAACCTGAAACCCTGAAACCTGAACATCTATCATGAAACCTTAAGCCCAAAACTAGAAACCCTATACCTAGAACCCAAAAATCCGAAACGCGAAAACCTAAACCCCAAAACCTCAAACCCTAAACCCGAAACCCTTAACTCGAAACCTCAAACCTGAAACCTTAATCCCAAAAACCATAAACCAGAAACTCTAAACCTAAAACCATAATCCCAAAACACTTAACCCGAAACCCGAAACCCAAAAATCTAATCTCAAAACCGTAAACCCTACACCTGAAACACCAAACCGAAATCCTAATGCTAAACCTGAAACCGTAATCCCAAATCCCTAAATCCGAAATCGTAAACTCTAAACCCAAAACGCTTAACCTGAAACCCTAAACCCGAAACCATAAACCCGAAACTTTAATCATGAAACCCTAAACCCAAAACTAGAAACCCTATACAAAGAACCAAAAACCGTAAACCCTACACTCGAGACTCTAAACCCGAAATCTTAAATGCTAAACCTGAAACCCTATTCCCAAAATACTAATCACAAAACCCTAAATTCAAAACCGTAAACCCTAAACCCTAAACCCTAAAATTTAAACCCGAAACCCTAAACCTGAAACCGTAATCCCGAAATCCTAAATCTGAAACTCTAAACCCAAAACCCTAATCCCAAAACCCTAAATCCGAAACCCTAAACCCAAAACGCTTAACCTGAAACCCTAAAACCCGAAACTTGAAATTGTAATGATGCAACCCTAAACCCTAAACCCAAAACTAGTAAACCCTATACCTAGAACCAAAAACCCAAAATCCGAAATCCGAAACCCAAAAACCTAAACCCGAAACCCTAAACTTGAATCCCAAAATCCTAAACCTGAAACCCTAAACCTAAAACCCTAATCCTGGAAGACTTAACCCGAAACCCTTAACACGAAACCCAAAACCCAAAACATGAAACCCTAAACTCAAAACCCTTACCTCAAACCCTAAACATGAAACCTTAAATCCGAAATCCTAAACCCGAAACTCTAAACTTGAAAACCCAAAACCAGAAAACCTTAAACCTAAATCAGAAACCCTAAACTCGAAACCCTAAAACTAAAACCCCAAAATCCTATGTCATGGATAGTCATAATTGTTGATCTTATGCAGATACTGTGGAATGAATATGTTTCTGAGTTATATTGTTGCTAATAATATGTTTTGACTACTTGGGTAAAATTTATGTTTGTCTTCGTTATTTAAGAATAAGAACATAACATTTTCCTGTTGTATGTGGTTGTTGAAATTAATTGCAATTATTTGGAGTTATTTTTGTGTTTTTTCCAGCAAAATGTAACTTGCTGTACATAGTTCAATGGAATTCAGCGTTACTGGATATAGAAGTTGGGTTCTTTTCCATCACTTTCCCCTTTCTTGACTAAAGTAATGTGCTTTGGCAACTGAGACATCTTCCTCGTCACTCAAATTTGCAAAAGTGACCCTTCTTTTTATGGTTAATTGATTTGTGGTGCTTAAAGGATTGCCTTAAAGCTTATCATCCGAAATGCGTGAATAAAGATAATACTTTTTTGAAGAATGAGAGTAATTGGTGTTTTGGTAAGCTGCTTCAACGTTTATCTATACTTATGCGGCATTCAAATACATTTCTTTTACTTTCGTTGGTCTCTAAGTATTTATGCAGTTGATACTGCCATGACAATTGTCAATCTTATATGTTTTTTAAAAATGTGATCTGGCCCGAGTTATGTTTTCGAACACTCTATAATATATACATTATATGAACCTGCATATCCTAATTATGCCTAAAATGCTTGAGAAAATGGTGTTATATGTTAAATGTCTTATTCTAGTGGGGTAAGATATGTTTCAATCATGTGGTATGTTATATACAGCAAGAAAAGAAATAGAAACAATCATGTGTTATTATTACACTATGTAATAATATGTTTTTCAATCATGTTATTAATATTATTATTATTATTATATGTATTAATATGTTGTTATTATTATTATTATTATTATTATTATTATTATTATTATTATTATAATATGTTACTCTATTTTATAATGAACAAACTAAAATGAATGAATTCAAATATTGTTTTAAAGATGTTCGTATAAAATAATAAAGTAACTTTATTGTTTTAACTATTGATAAAAAAGTTATTATTATTATAGCAATTTTTATTTTATCGAAATACAAAATTTATTAAGTAATTAAATCAACCATAATGAAAGAGATAATACAAAGATAATAATTTCTCAATCTAAATGTTAGGAGGCAGTTAAAAAGCCAGCAAGCACAATGGACTCATTAGCTTAGCTCATTCGCGCAGTTCAAACTCACACCACTTATAGAGAGAGAAATAAAACAGTGTAGAGAGAGAGAGAGAAACACATTTATTCACAATCAATAATGAACTCTTCTCACATCTCATCTCTTCACTTCAATCTTGTTTATGTGTCATAATCTTCAATAGTATGTAATGTAGGGATCCATGGGGTGGTCCGTTAGAGATCAACGCCACAGAGTCAGCCACCGACGAAGTTCGGAGCCGGAATATTCAGGAACTTGACAGAGCAGCTTTGTGACGTCCGTTGGATGAAACTCGACAGAGTTGGTTACTGGATCCCACTGATCAGAAGAAGAAGTATGTAGATCTGGGTTGAATCATTGTTAGCCGCAAGATCTTCGTTTTGGACTGTTGGAACAATTGTTTTTGCTGCTTTTGTTGCTGGTTTTGTTACTTGTATTGTTAAAACCGTTCCTCGCCATCATCATAAACATCCTCCTCCTGATAATTATACACTTGCGCTTCATAAGGCTCTTATGTTCTTCAATGCCCAAAAATGTAAGCTTTTTTCTGAATGTCCTCTTCATTTTGTTTTGTTGGGACTTACTAATTGGGTAAATTTTTATATTTTTATGAAAGTGGGTTTTTATATATGGTATTTTACTTGATTTTGTTATGTGATTCATTTTTATGTTATGATTCATATAGGGACCAATAGTGTAAAGTTTGATTTTTTATGAAAATGGTTTTTTTATTTTATATTTTTTGTATGTTATTTTAGTTGATTTGGTTTGTGATTCATTTCTCTATGTGTCATAGAGGGACTAATAGTGTAAAGTTTGATTTTGTATCTTGCTTTTTATGTTATGTTATCTCAATTTGATTAGTGAATTCTGTCAAAAAAAGAAGTTTGATATGTAAGTGACTTTCAACCTTCTGATTATGAAGACCTCAATGACACATCAGGATTTAAATCGGTGAGTGGAAAGAAGAAGTGCTTGAAAAGCTAAATTCAATAAAAGAAAGTTGGAGATAAGAAAAAGGATTATGTAGGATGGGGTTCAAGAAGTCTCATTGATTTTCTTGAAGATATTAGTAGAGACACAACCAAAGAACTTTTGGAACACGATGTTGCTTCAATTATCATTGAGTACTGCAATAGTAACAAGCTATTTGACCCTTCGAAAGATCATATGTGATGAAAAGTTAAGGACTTTCCTGCTACTAGTTTAGTTTAGTCTTTGTGTTTCCTTCTACTCCAACTTATATATTAATAACTTGCAATCCATCCTTTTAAAGGGATCCCCGTTCAAAGGATCTTTGAAAGTATTTAACATCGACGGTCAGCCAGAAAATCGAGCTGACATGTCTTCGGTTAGTAGGATCAAGCATTGGAAGACGAAATGAAGGTAAAGTTCGTTTCCAACTCAACAAAAGACGAGTCCCAAAGTTCGAATTTTCTGCAAAGGTCACGTAATGCAATAATGGGAGCTGCGGATGGTGTCCGTCGAGTTGCAACCAAGGTAGCTGGGGCATTTGTTGAATATAATAAAACAACAGAAGCCCTTGGGCAAACAAGTGATGGGATGATTTGGAGTGGATGTACAAATGGCTTACTTGTGCAGTGGGATGGCAGTGGAACCCGTTTGCAAGATTTTAATCGCCACCCTTGTGCCGTTCAATGCTTCTGCAATTTTGGAACACGGGTGTATGTATGCTATGTGAGTGGTATTATCCAAGTACTGGACTTAGAAGGCAATATAATTGCAGGATGGGTTGCTCATAATAGTCTTGTGCTTAAATTGGCTGTTGGTAACGTTTCTGTGTATAGCTTTGCAACTCATGGCGGCATAACGTGGATGGAATATTGCATCCCCAGGCCCTGTTGACAACATAATAAGAACAGAGCTGACCTCAAAGGAACTTATACAAGAAGACACAATATCAGAATTTTGATTGGCACATGGAATGTTGGTCAAGGTAGAGCTTTCCAAGATTCAATTTTTGTCGTGGTTGGGGTCTGTTGTATCAGACGTTGGCATTGTTGTGGTCGGTTTGCAAGAGGTGGAGATGGGTGCTGGTTTTCTTGCAATGTCTGCTGCAAAAGAAATTGTAAGACTTTATTCACATGCTTAATTATATGCATTTGAACATTAAATTAAGTTTTGTGTGAAGCCTTATTTACTTTATATGTAAAACTACTATATAAATTGTTGGATGATTTTGTGTTCGAAACATAGTTTAGACTTGTACTTAAAAAGAGAAAATGTATATACCCCTAGACTTTGTTCCATTTTGAAGGAACCACTATTAGATCAGAATATACGGACATGATATGATTATGGGTGTGTCCTTACCAAAAGAACATCTGGCCCCACCCATAATTTGCAGAGTGGAGTTTAAGCAGATAGTCAAACTAGGGTTTTTAGCCGAGAGTGAAGTCTATGAAGTATTTTAGTGCAAACAACATTGGAACCACATAGTTTTGGTCTAAGTAGAAGTGAAACAGAGTATTTGGAGTGCAAGTTTAGCAAGAGGCACATGTCAAACAGAATATGTGGAGTGGAAGTTTAGCAAGAGGCACACGAGTCTAAGGCAAGTTGATCTTTGATGCATATATATAGTTTTAGGAAAATAGGGAAAATCCTATGTATCTTCAGCTTGTCTTATCAACAATAGAAATAGAAATTAATTAAAAAGGAATACATTATTTGATTTTTAATTTTAAATTTATTTAGATAAATGAAAAAAGGCCATGTATACTTATGAACACACGCACATCATGCGAAGAATGATTTTGTTCAGTTGGTGGACAAAATAGTCTGTTGGCAGGTTTTGAAAAGTTTAAGGACCTCTCATGCTGTCACCCAGTTTAAAATATTTATACTGGCTATTTTAAGATGATGTAAAGTTTAGAAAGCTGCATATTTTCCATTGTTCTTAAAGGTTACCATATTAAGTTTGCATATTTAGACGGTGGGAAAACAGTTTTGTCAAAGTTGAAATAAAAAAAAGGAATTTGGTCTAGGAATTTTGTTTAACACTCTCATTAAAGATAGTACTGTATACTGCCACCGTAAGTGAGTGTAAACCATTTATATCTCTTTGATAGACTTCCCACTTCTTTATGTAAAGGCTTTGCAGTTCTTTCTCCTATATGTACTCTGGATTTCTATCTTTGATAGTGTTTCTATGCTTTATATTATGAGTTGACATTCCTCAATTAGGGTAAGAAAGAATCTTAGAAAACATGTTGGGGGACATTGATGCTGAAGCAGTCCCATGTGGTTTTGGACGTGCAATTGGCAACAAGGTTTGCTTTCATATCCTTGAATACTTGATATTTGTTTGATAATATTATAATATCTAATGCTGCCATTTGAATCCAAGTCTGTTTAAATTTTTCATTCATTATATGACATCAAATGAGAAAATCAGAATGCAATGTCGTACAAAGGATAAGTTTGTATAGAAGATCACTTGTGAAGGGCAGTCTTTTGTCAAGAATGATGGAGAAGCACCGGATTATATCCCAAGAGCTGCTTTTGGGCTTTCCTAGATGGCTTGAGGTATTTTATCTTTTCCTTGGTTATTTACGTTACATTTGCGGCTTTTGTGGGTTAGCAAGTGGAAGAAATAATACAATTATAAAACTAAGATAATAATAAAATTAAAGAAAATAGAATTATCAAATTAAATTACTTAATTATATCTTTATTTGGGCAACTCTATTTTAATTATATGTTATATATTATTCGTTTTATAGTTGTACTTCATAAAAAAAAGTTTATTAATAATAGAATGTTTAAATAAAAATAATTATTACTTTATTTAATAAACTCTATTGTAGTATATGTTATTATTATATTCTTTATAAATTACATACAAACGAAGATTAATAATAAATATATTATATATATATATATATATAATATATACTCAACGTGTGCATATACTTACCCACAGGGTATATATATATATATTAATATATATGTAATCGTGATATATATATCTACACACATGGTTTATATATATTTATATATATATATACACCACGTGTGTGTATTACTTTATTTGATAACTCTATTTTATTATATGAATGTGAATGGTGAATGGTGAAAGGTGAATGGTGCTAAGACTCACTTAGATAAACAATTTATAAAACAAAACTAAAAGTCCCATGTCCAGTCACTTTCTCCTTTTGCCTCTTCCTGCAAACACAAAATATGAAGCACATTCAGTTACTTATATACAATATCATATTAAGTAGCAAGTATGGACTGCATCAAGCTATATTTTTTAGTACAATATGCAGTTAATTAAAGTCTGTGCAGTGTCATTACGAACTGCATAACCTATAATAATACTACTTAAACTCAATTAACGAGTACCTCTTGTCCTGCAAAGGCAACGGCAAAATGCAACGGCTTCCAAGCAGCATTCAGCAGGAGCATATACAACAGCAGCATATTAGCAGTCAGTTCAAAACGAGATCGTCAATGCTCTTATTCTGAGCAAGTTTGGCGAATAAGCTTGGCCAGTATGATTCGACAGTGATGCCAGCAGCCTTCAAGATAGTGTTAATCTTCTCGGCCTACAAAAAAAAAAGCAAAGAAATTCGAGATCTGAAAATAAATTTGTTAAATTAGAAAGGTGATTAAATGGAAGATAATAAACTAACGGTGATTGCGATTCCGTCATTGTGGAGCATCAAGTTGGAGTAGATGCATGCTAACTCGCCTGCACTCATGGCTGCGTATAGATTTGATCGCGAGCTGCTCCATATATCACGTCCAAGTGGGTAGATATATATATATCACGTGTGTATTATAAATATACATACGTACATACGTAATATATATATATATTATATATATATATATATATATATAATGTTATATATTTTACTATATATATATATTTATATATATATATATATATTATATTATATATATATATTATGTATACTATATATACCACATGTGTATATATCTACCACATGGTATATATATACATATATATCACGTGATATATATATCTACACACATGGTTTATATATATTATATTATATATATATATTATATATATATTATATATATATATATATATATATATATACACCACGTGTGTGTATTACTTTATTTGATAACTCTATTTTATTATATGAATGTGAATGTTGAATGGTGAATGGTTTAGGGTTTAGGGTGCTAAGACTCACTTAGATAAACAATTTATAAAACAAAACAAGTGTCTCCAGAAAACACTCCTGGAAAGGAGTACAAGTCTGGATTGACAAACTAAAAAGAAAAACCTAATCAAACAAACTAAAGCCCATGTCATCGTCACTTTCTTCCTTTGCCTCTTCCTGCAAACATAAAATATGAAGCACATTCCGTTACTTATATACAATATCATATTAAGTAGCAAGTATGGACTGCATTAAGCTATAAGTTTTTTAGTACAATATACAATATACAGTTAATAAAGTCTGTGCAGTGCTGATTACGAGCTGCATAACCTATAATAATACTACATTAAACTCAATTGATGTGAGAGAAAAATAATACCTAAAAATACTATTACTAATTGTGGATAATTACACTCAAAGAACTATTAAGCTACAATTGATAGTTGAATTCCCAAATTTCAATGAAACTACAACAATCAAATTACAATCTTGTTACCATAAAGCAATTAATATCTTTGTTGTCGTTCAGACAGCAAAATTACAAAATTTAACAGTAGGTTTACATATAAATATTCCGAACTGGGCTCAGAGAAACCAGAAACAGGACTCGATAAATAAAAGTGACAACTATAAAAAAAATACAACAAGCACAAATAATCTGTTCTATGTGTTCTAAAAAACTATTAAGTCTATTTCATGTCTTTATACATCTAAAAGGGTTATACAGTCTACCCGCATTAAAAAAAATTAAAACCCCACTAATTATTGTCTCATCTGTTGAACATCGAGGTATACATTTAACACTACATTCAACAAAGCCTCTATGGAAATGATCATCCAAACTTGAAAAAATGTACACAAATTTCAATTTACAATTGAAGTTTCAATAGTATTAGGTTAAAACATCAATCAATAAATATCATTACTAAATATAACCCTTAAGACAAAACCTAATATAAAGCATTACTAACAGTACCTTCTTGGCCTCGGGCAGCAGGTGCGGCAGCTGCAGCGGCTCCACCAGCAGCAGCAGCGGCAGGAGCAGATACGACAAAGGCGGCACCACTGCAGCGCCAGCGTTCAAAACGAGATCGTCAATGCTCTTATTCTGAGCAAGTTTTGGCGAATAAGCTCGCCAGTATGATTCGACAGTGACGCCAGCAGCCTTCAAGATAGTGTCTAAGTTCTCTCGCCTACAAAAAAAAAAAAAAAACAAAGAAATTCGAGATATGAAAATAAATTTGTTAAATTAGAAAGGTGATTAAATGGAAGATAATAAAATATAACGTGATTGCGATTCGTCATTGTGGAGCATCAAGATGGTTAGTATGCATGCTAACTCGCCTGCACTCATGGCTGCGTATAGATTGATGTCGCGAGCTGCTCCATATATCACGTCCATGTGGGTAGA